>CM035411.1:29673306-29678306 GCA_020310875.1 Ceratopteris richardii | reverse complement strand
CAACAGAGAGCAAAATATTTCCAACAGAGCCTACACAAAGAGAGAGATATCAATCACACAACTTCACTAAAATGAATGTTGCTCCCATCGTACTCAGAGAATGCTCCAGAGAGTCGGTAAGCATAAAATAGACTCTTATAGCTATCCAATGAGACAAGAATTACATCAAATGGATACCATATGAGGGAGAAGCAATGCTAACAACTTAGGGGTAGAGAGTTGCAACACTGCCTGCGCACACACATAGATATGCCTACTAAAAGAAAACAAACAAGCAAGCAAGGGGGTTGCTTAAGCAAGGGGCTTGCTTATCACAACTCCAGCACTTAGTGCTCACTTTACATGAGCTAAAACTCCAAGAAGATGGCCCAAAAGAAGTCGGGATACATGCTCCTTTTATAGTGAGAAGAGTGCCCTTAAAATCTAGGAACTACCTTTCCAAATCAGCCTCCTAACTTGGAGGAATTAGTTGAGATGACTTGGGGAGTGGTTGAGTGACTTTTCTTGATGGAATCTCGTGGCTTTTGGCTTCCTTTGATTGCTCCACATTTCCATAAAAGATTCCCCACGAATTTTTAGCTTGAAGCTTGACTTTTAACACTCCCCCTCAAGCTTCAATTCTTCATCCTCATCCAAGCTCCTTCATGTTGATGCATTGCTTGAATTTTGAAATCTTCATCCCATCCAAAGCCTTTGTAAACATGTCCGCAACTTGGTCCTTGGTACCAATATGATGTACTGAAACTTCCTTGGATATCACCTTTTCCCTTATGAAGTGATAGTGCACTTCAATATGCTTGGTTCTAGCATGATAGACATGATTTGATGCTAGATGAATGCTACTCATGTTGTCACAAAAAATTGGATATGTGTCAACCTGCAAATTAAGCTCCATAAATAACTTCTTAATCCACATTAGCTCACATGTGACTTGAGCCAAAGCTCTATACTCAGCCTCGGTGGAAGATAATGCCACCGTGGGGTACTTCTTTGAAATCCATGAGATGATCTTGCTACCTAGCATGACTAGGTAACCACTTGTACTCCTTCTATCTTCCTTCGAACCGGCCCAATCGGCATCGGAATAAGCTTTGACCTGCATATCATCATCAAATGAGTAGAACAATCCTTCATTTATAGTGGCTTTGAGATATCGCAACATTCTTCTTGCAGCTTGCAAGTGTGTAGTCCTTGGACTATGCATAAATTGTGATAACACTCCAACTCCATATGCTATGTCGGGCCTGGTTATTGTGGCATAATTGAAAGAGCCTACAATAGATCGATACAAAGTTACATCCTCTAATGGCTCTCCATCAATGGAGCTTAGCTTTACATTAACTTCCATGGGATTTGAAATAGACTTGCAATGTAGCATCCCAAACCTCTCAAGTAGGTCTAGAATATACTTCCTTTGTATGAGCATAATACCTTCTTCTTTGTATACAACTTCAATGCCAAGAAAATACCTAAGATCTCCAAGATCAGAGATCCTAAACTCCTTTCCAAGCTTTGCCTTGATCTCCTCAATGCCCTTTGTATCATTACCTGTAATGATAAGATCATCTACATACACACACATGTAGACCACAAGTTCTCCTCTTTGTTTGATGAAGAGAGATGGATCCGCCTTGCATTGATTGTAACCACATTTGATCAAATAGTCCACCAATCTTTGGTTCCAAGCCCTTGGAGCTTACTTTAGGCCATAAAGTGCCTTCTTCAACCTACAAACATGATGTGGAAACTCTTTATGAACAAAACCTAGTGGTTGCTCCATGTATACCTCTTCTTCCAAGTCTCCATTGAGAAAGGCATTCTTGATATCCAATTGGAAGAGCTTCCATCCTTTGCTAGCAGCCATTGCAATGAGTGTCCTAATGGTGCTCATCTTTGCCACGGGGCTGAATGTCTCTTCAAAGTCCACTCCATAGGTTTGTGCAAAACCCTTGGCCACCAATCTTGCTTTGAACCTAGAAATAGATCCATTTGAATTCCTCTTTACTTTATACACCCACTTATTACCTATTACCTTCATGTTCTCCTTCTTGGGCACTAGAGTCCATGTTTGATTTTCCTCAAGTGCGTCGATCTCTTCTTGCATTGCCTCTTTCCATTCGGTGTACTTGCTTGCATCTTCATAGCAATCGGGCTCATGATCTTCTACTACTTTGTTCATATATGCATAATGTGTTGCCATGTATGAATCATAAGTAAACCTTTGAGTTGGATACTTAACTCTAGAAGACTTCCTTTCTTCACCTTTTGGAGGAATAAACCTCCTTTGCCTTGGGAACTTGATCTCTTTCTTTGACGTGGCTTCTTTCTCCATCATGTGTCCTTCATCATCTTCAACTTCATTACCTTCTTCATCCAACTCCACCAATGTTGCTTTGCCTTTGTTGATTGATTGTGCTTCATAGCTTGATGAAGATCTCCCCCTCCATGGTGAGTTCATGCTTGAACTATCTTCATTGATGGAACACCTTGGGCCGCTTAGCTCTAGGTCGATTTGTTCTTCATCATGTCCATGCTTTTCTTCTTCATAGTCCTGCATACAATCATATTATACCAAGGGAGTAGCTCATCAAATGCTACATCCCTTGATATCCTCAAGTCCTTTGTGTTTGGGTTGAAGCACCTGTAACCTTTATGATCATTTGAATATCCTAGAAACACACACTTTTCTGCCTTTGGTTGTAGCTTGTGCCTCAATTCACTTGGCACATGTACATAACAAGTACATCCAAATATCTTCAAGTGGGAAAGATCAGGTTTCTTACCATAATAGGCTTGATATGGTGTCAAGCCATGGATCCCTGAGGTAGGAGCCCTATTCATTAGATACACGGCGGTATTTGCTGCATCACTCCAAAACATGTTAGGTACATTCATCTCATTAAGCATTGCTCTAGCGATCTCGGCAATGTATCTATTCTTTCTCTCTGCTACTCCATTTTGTTGGGGTGTGTACCTGCATGTTACTTGCCTCTTGATGCCTTGATCCATTAAAAAATCAGAAAACTCATTGGAGAAATATTCTCCCCCTCCATCGGACCTTAGCTTCTTGATATATGTACCTGTTTCCTTCTCTACCATTGCCTTGAATGCTTTGAAACATGTAAACACATCTGATTTGTTTTTGATGAAATAAACCCAAACCATCCTTGTGCAATCATCTATAAAAGTGACAAAGTACTTGTTACCTCCAATGGATTGCTCTTTCGTTGGCCCCCACACATCTGTATGTATCAACTCCAATGGATGTTGGCTTATGTAGCCACTCTTCTTGAATGGAAGTCTCGCTTGCTTCCCTAGTTGACAAGATTCACATAAATGCTTCATACCTTGTCCTTGGAAGTTGGGAAGACCTTCAACCAGCCTCTTGAATTGCATTTCCTTCATTCTTTGTATGTTGATGTGACCTATCCTCTTGTGCCACAAGTCCAACTCCGAAATCCTCTTGTTTCCATATGTGAAGTAGACATGTTGAATAGAATGAGAATTTACCTCCAAAGTGAAGAGTCTCCCTTGCTTCTTTCCTCTTGCTATGACCTTGTAACCTTGCTTAGGGTTCTCCACAAAGCATCCACCTTTGTTGAACCTTACTTGATAGCCTCTTTCAACCATTTGCCCAACGGACACCAAGTTCTTTGTGATGGTAGGTACATGCAAGACATCCTTGAGACATCTTCCTTCCTCCTTGTCATCCAAAGCTACATCTCCAACATGGGAGATCTCATGGGCTGTATCATCACCTGTTTCTACATGTCCTTTACCTTTGGGAACATGTAGATTAGTAAACCAAGAAGCATTGCAACTCATATGGTTGCTGCATCCACTATCAATATACCAAGTGTTATCTACTTTGCTTGAATTCCCATTCATGTGCATCATCAAGAGATTGTCATTTTCTGAAATTGTAGAAGCATAATTACCTTGGCCTTTGTATGAAGAACCTTGATTATAGTTCCTTTGGTTTCCTCCTTGGTAGCAATCTCTAGCATAGTGGCCAAACTTGCCACATATGTAACATCCTTCGCCATCTTGATTCCTGTTTTGTTGATGTCGTCCTCCTCTTCCTCTTGATCTTCCTCTCCCTCTTTGTGATGAGGTGCCTTGGTCATGTCCTTGATTTCTTGAGTGGCCTTGCCTTCCTCCAAACCTTCCTTTGCCCCTTCCTTGTCCTTGTCTTCCTTTGCCCCTTTGATTACCTGCATAGAAAACTTGTGCATCTTTGCTTTTAGTTGAACTTCCACCTATGTTCATTTCTTCGGTGACCATGAGAGCAACCAATTGCTCAAAATCGGGAAGATTATCCCTTACATAAACTGAAGTGGTAAAGGGTTTCCACTTCTCATCATCTCTCAAACCATTGAGAGTATAAGCCACAAGATCGTCATCGTCTACGTGGCTTCCAATGGATCCCAATGCATCTGATAACTCCTTGACCTTAAGTATGTAGTCCTTTATGCTACTCCGTGAGCTCTTCCTAAGGTTGTTGAGCTCATTCTTGAGTTGGATCTTCCTTGCTTTGGTGCTTGTTGAATAAAGCCTTTCAAGTGTCTCCCATACCTTCATGCTTGAATCCAGGTCTTGGATATGGCCGATCATGCTATTGCTAATGTGTTGAGAAAGAATAAAGATAACCCTCTTGTCTCTTTCATTCCATTCCCTAAAGGCCCTTCTCTGGTCATTGGTTGGATTCTCATCCAACCTAGGTCTTGGTTCACTTCCACTAATCAACCCCCAAAGGCCCTTGCCCATAAGATAGTTGGAGACCCTAAATCTCCATGGTTGATAGTTACCTTTGTCTAGCTTTTCAATTTGAGTGTTGAAGTCTCCCATATCTAGTCTTTGATACTTGACCTAGCCCTTGGCTAATGCTCCAATGTGTGTAAAATGAAAATGAGGCTCTGAGGTTACCTCAATCCAAATCTTTCCTTAGATGGACACCTTGTGCTCTTGCAAATTTGAGTAGAATAGCTCCCCCTTGATGT
>CM035411.1:29655806-29668306 GCA_020310875.1 Ceratopteris richardii | reverse complement strand
GAGCTTCTATCATCATCGAAAGTTCATGACAAGTGGAGACTCTTATGGGAAAGTAAGATATCATTCTTTCTCACATCTATCACAATCCAAGGAGGGATTAGGAGCCATTTTATAGTCTCATACATAATGGGAGACTATAATACTCACATTCACATCAATTTTTGTAGAGTTGATTTCTTGTAGTGATACCACATTTATTGCAAGATATTCTAAACTATCCTGTTCTAGTGGATTCCCAACAAAGACTAGTTTGGGTCCAATTTCAAGAATTGGTCCCTTCAAAGTGGGTGGAATTTTTGAAAGTCTTTCTCTTGAAAATGTTCTAGTTTCTAAAATTGGTCTTATATCTAAAATTGGCTTCACTAGAGGAATTCATCCATCTAATATTGGTCCCACTTTGGGAGTTTACCCAACTTTTGAAATTGGTATATTTTTTGGAGTTAGTCTCAAAATGAACTTTTAGATTTTCTACATGACCATGGCATCGAAAACAAATTCACTTGCAGGTATACACCTCAACAGAATGGGGTGGCAGAAAGGAAGAATAGATACATAGCAGAAGTGGCTAGATCTTTGTTAAATGAAATGAATGTTCCTAACTCTTATTGGGCTGATGCAACAAATATAGCCATATACATTATGAATAGGTGTCCAACCGCAGGAGTACATGGAGTTACACCTTATGAAGCTTGGTGTGGTCAGAAACCCAATCTTTCACATCTCAAAGTATTTGGTTGTGTGTGTTATGTTCACATACCTCAAGAATTGAGACACAAGTTAGACCCAAAGGTGGATAGGTGTATATTTCTTGGATATTCTTCAGAGCAAAAGGTTTTTGGATGCTGTAACCCTTGCATCAAAGAGCTTAAGGTATCTAGGGATGTAAAATTTGATGCGTTGCTACCTTGGTATGGTAGCAAAGATGTGTTACAGGTTGACGATGCATATGAAGCGGAGAAGAAGTTCAAAGAGAAACAACAAAGCATGGAGATAAGTGGGACAACCACTTCAAGCACACCATTAGAGGTGAGTACTACATTAGCTTGGCATGGAAGGACAAGGAATGAAGCTCATTCAAGTGAAGGAAGTAGCAAAGGAAAGGAAAAGGCAAATGACGAAGACCATCGATGGGTAGACATGGAATCTACAAGTGATGAAGATATGGAAAAATTAGAAACTCCAGGATTTAAAGCATCTAAACCAAGGAGGAGGATATTAATACCACCTAATGGTGAGGTAAGGTCATCCAATAGGGTTAAATACCCTTTTCAAAGGTTAACTTATGATTCATTCATTGCAAGACACTATGCCTACATGAGTCAAGTTATAGCTTGTGAAGAACCTAACTTTTTTGAAGAAGCAAATAAGCATAGGGAATGGATTGAAGCCATGGAGGAGGAAGTCAAAGCACTTGAAGAAATGATACTTGGTCATTGGTGACAAGAACAAAGGACATGAAAGTCATTGGCAACAAATGGGTGTAAAAGGTAAAGAGGCATGCAAATGGGAGCATCTCTAGGTATAAAGCAAGGCTGGTTGCCAAAGGTTTTGCTCAAAATTATGGCATAGACTTTGAGGAAACATTCAGCCCAGTAGCTAAGATGTCCACCGTCAGAAGTTTGATTGTAGTTTCAGCCTCAAAAAGTTAGATGTGAAGAATGCTTTCCTAAATGGAGAGCTTGAAGAGGTAGTCTTCATGGACCAGCCCCAAGGCTTTGAAGATGAGAGGTTTCCACATCATGTATGCAAGATAAAGAATGCTCTTTATGGACTCAAGTAAGCCGCAAGAGCTTGGAACCAAAAACTTGTGGACTACTTAGTAAAATGTGGATACAATGAGAGTCATGCAGACCCATCACTCTTTGTGAAGAAGGAAGGTAACAAAATTGTTTTCATTTGTATATATGTTGATGATTTGATCATTATAGGGGATGATGAAGCCAACATCAAGGACATAAAGAGGAAGCTTGGATGTGAATTTAAAATCTCAAATTTAGGGATTTTAAGGTACTTCCTTGGGATTGAAGTAGTATATAAAGAGGAAGGTATATACGTGATGCAAAGGAAATACATTCTTGATCTTTTGAAGAAGTTTGGCTTGTGTGATTGCAAGCCCATTTCAAATCCATTAGAAGTAAATGTTAAACTAAGTGCTCATGAAGGTGAAGAAGTGAAGGATGTGACCATGTATAGGTCAATAATTGGTTCTCTCTTGTATGCTACTATGACAAGACCTGATATTGCACATGTAGTGGGAGTGTTATCTCAATTTTTGGAAGCACCAAGAGTACCTCATCTTGTTGTAGCCAAAAGGGTACTTAGGTACCTCAAAGGATCAATGAATGAAGGTCTATATTATCCATTTTATGATGGATTAAATGTACAAGCTTATTGTGATGCGGATCGGGCAGGTTCCAAAGATGACAGGAGGAGCACTAGTGGATATGTTATCATGCTAGGGAAGAAGACCATCTCATGGATGTCAAAGAAACAACCAACCGTGGCTCTTTCATCGACCGAAGCTGAGTATAGAGGCTTAGCACAAGTATCATGTGAGCTTATGTGGCTCAAGAAGTTGTTTGTTGATCTTGATTTGCAGGTTAAGCAAGTACCTATTTTTTGTGACAACATAAGTAGCATATGCTTGGCTCAAAATCTGGTGTTCCATGCAAAGTCGAAGCATATAGAAGTGCATTACCACTTTATTCGAGAGAAGATCATGTCAAAGCATGTCAAGGTGGAGCACGTCAATACAAATGACCAATATGCAGATATGTTTACCAAAGCATTGGATGGAGTAAAGTTACAACACTTCAAGGCATGCATTGGAATGAAGGACCTAGACATTGAGACTTGAGGAGGAGTCTTGAAAATCAAGTCTCAATCATGCAAAAAGGATCAACCACGAGTTTTGCAAGTGGACCAATCAAAAAGGAGGATCCAAAGTGGTGGAATAAAGTTAGAAGCTCCACCAAACTCAATCAAATTCGAATCCCATCAAATCAGCCACCAAAAAGTGCACCTAGACTGATTGGTGGGTGGCTAGCTAGATTATAGGAAAAGTAAAAGTCTATATAAGCATCATCGTGCCTTTTTTTCTTGCGTTGTATGCATTCCATGAGTTTCACACTTAGTTTAGTGAAGTTATAAACTCCAGCAAGTAGCCCCCTTGCTTGCTTACCTCATTTTCTCATGATTTTTCTCCGCTATATCTAGAGGTGTAGTTAGGCTTTTCCAAATTTGATTGTACCAAATTGTAGAACATTGTTTGCTCTCTTATTGTACTCTTTTTCATTGATTTCAAGCTTTATTTGGTCTCTCATATTGTGCCCTGAAGTTTTCCGAAGTTTCAAGTTATTTGGTTGAGTCAGTTGTGAGAAATTCCCATCTTTGTGAAGGTATATCTCTGCACATAGGCAGAGAGTGTTGCAAACAGATAACCTGTTTTGCAGAGGGTGGTTCTCCTAGATGGAATATCCATTTGGGATGATTTAAAGCTTGTTAAGTAGCTCTTATAGTCTACTACAAGTTTGCAAAATTGCATTTTAAGTCTCTGTAATGGTGCAGAGAAGAGTTCAGAACAGTGAGCATATATCACTGCTTGTGGATCTAGTGGAGGGCAACCATCTTCCGTTTTTGCATTGGGGTGATAGAATCATCCCCCATCAATCTATCTAGATCCGACATGGGCCAGTAATTTCTCATATTTGTGTCAAGATAGGTGATTGTAGAGAGATCCTCCAAATCTTGTAGCTCATAAATGGTGACAGGGTTGCTACTTTCTCCCCACAAAGATGAAGGGGCTTGTAGTAGTTTCTGCATCCCGATTACCATATACACATCGGTCAATGCATCATCTTGAGGGATCTTGTCACCTCTCCAAACTCTGGTCACTTTAGACTTACCTCGGGGTGTAGAAACCCTAACTTTGTTATCTTCCCCATTAAGGCGATCTACATTCTCACTTTCTCATTGTTCGCTTATGGTTTCTAGAGAGTCCATCACTCCATAGATTAATCCTCTTTTGTCCATATAGAACCCTCCTTCATATTTTACTGTGGGTTGAGGAACTATCTCATATTCACTCACTTTCGTCATTTGTGCCACTGTTCTATTTAGTCCATCTATGTAGATGGGAAAATCATGCTGATTACTGCTCACATCCTCAAGAGAGGTCTTGTATTCTCCTTCAATGATGGACATAAATCCTACGAAAGGCACTAAATTATGCATGTCCTCCGAAGCCATTCTAGCTTCTTCGTCTGATTCACTAGAGGTGTCAGAATACTAGGAATTGGCACTAGGTAAATTTACACTTCCTGCTAATGATATGACACTACGTCGGCTTCCTAGGACACATCCTGAGCACAGGTTCATCCATTGAATACCTAAGTCAGTTTTGTAGGTCTCTCAATTTTGTATTTATTCTAGAAGTTTACTTAGCCCAAATTAGATTCTCCTTTCTTGGAATGTCTAGTTGTTACTGTTTTCCAGGATACACGATACTTGGAATTCCACGATACATGATACTCCATGGGTCACGATACACAATAAACAAGTTTGTGGTGATACATGATAGCAAGGATTGGGACGATACACAATACACGATACACGATACACGATACAAGATGATAGTGACAATACAGAATACATGAGATCTCATGATACACGATACCTGAAGGACTAATGATACACTCAGATACACATGATACTTGTCTCGGCGATACATGATACTTGGCCTTCCATGATATATGATACTCCATGGGTCACGATACATGATACATAGGATGTCACGATACACGATACCTCAGTATCACGATACATGACAATCATGACATACAATACTCAAATGATGCGATACACGATACTCAATGATCGTGACAATACATGATACACAGAGGGTCACGATACACGATATTTGGGTATCACGATACTCAACTCGATGATACACGATACCTAGGTATCACGATACATAGGGAGTATAGGTATCGATGATACACGATACCTCCCAGATATCGCGACACACGGGAATTCAAGTATTGCAATACTTGAACTCAATCAGTCATGATACTTGGGCTTATCTCACTCAAATGAAAGATCTTTTTTTGAAATTTTTGTATTAATGTGATCCTTGTGCACTCCTCTCCACCCTATGTGCCTGCCAAAATCAAATCCTCACTCTATCCCGCAATACCTCTTCAACAATACCGATCGGGGGTTCAATCACGTTTTACATTGAATGTATTACTTTTCTAGTAGGCCAGATGTATTGAGCTCACCTCTTAGCTGCTCTCCTCAAGTTTTGGGTACTGATAAGCCTCCACAACCCCGATTCCATGCGATACATGCTCGACGATATAGATCATCTATGCAATCCCACGATACTTGCTGAATACAAGTGACTCACTAAATGAATTCTTTTGGCTTTTATACACTGGGCTAGCCAAGGCTGAGAGGTACTAGAATGATAATATTTTTGGGATTTTGGGGGATCCACCTACCTACTTTTCTCCTACTCCTTCCTTTCTACTCTTTGCTCCTACTCATTCACTCTCACTTCCCTAGGTCTACCAACTTAGTACACACACTTTCCAAGTGCAAAGTAATAAGTGCAAAAAGAAATGACTTACCAAAGTAGAGTACTCACCTCTTCACAACTCATACCTTCTCCTAAGAGATCTTACCATCATGCGAGTACCTTGGTTGGACTCGTACTACTCCAACAACGGTGCCAAAAATGTGTGTACCTAAGCAAAAACTTAGGGACTTGTGACGAAAGAGACTATTCCTCTATCACCAACAACTGCATATAATGGGGATCACACATTTAAATTATCAATCCGAGAAGTATCTTTAACCTAACCAAGTGTATGAAGACTTGCACTTACACAATAGTCAATGAACTGAAGTAGCTACCATTGCATGCAGATGAGTATCATCTCTCACATTCATCACTACACAGGTAGAAATGGTGTCGGGATACATGAAACAACAGTAAGCACAAAAATAGAGTTTTCTCTCAGCTCTGAACTCAGACTATGGTCAATAGCGGGTTGATTTTAAAGCTCTCAAAGAGACGCATCCAATGATCATTTCTTGTCCGATTTTAACAAACCTGCTTCAAGTTATGGGAAAAAACCTGAGTTGTGCAACTCACCTAGCTTCACTGCACACCTCCTCACACTTCACACATGCATTACACACTTCAGAAAAGTAATGAATTGGATAGAAAACACTTCCATGCACCCATTCCAAGCTACAATCACACATGCAAGCTCACAAGCAAGGAGATACACGAGGAAGAAGAGGAAAATTCAAAAATCTCAGTTCTCTCCTACTCACAATGGCCAAAAAGTCTTTACAAAGTGTCATCAAATGACTTATATACATGTGCCCTAGAAATGGTCCTTTCACACAAGAGACTGGCACTTTATTAAGAAAGCCCAAATTCCTACTATTTTACAAAGATTATGATACAATGTTTTGGATTTATGCATCTAGAGGACTCCTCTAGTGCATCTACATGGCTTCATGAGGTTTTATAGACATTTGAAGAAGAAAATTTGTGCTCATAATTTGAAAATTTTTGGGGGCTCTTTTCCTTATGCTTTTTGACTCTACAACACTAGCCATTATGCGTTCATGACTAAGGTTATCAAAGATCATGAACCTTCTACCTATGAAGAGGCCAAAGACACAAAGGAGTGGCAAGAAGATATGGAAGAAGAGTACAAAGCCCTTGAAGACTGTTAGATGGCCGTCGAAAAAAGGACAGATGTAACTGTGACAGATGTCATAAATGTAGAGGAACATTTTGAAATGTGCGTGGAATTATAGATTCGCGCATCTTTGTAAAAAAAAACTTCTATATAAAGCAATGAGAAAAGAGTAGTCTTCTCGGTTCGTTTTTCAGAAGTTGTTAGAGTACTGTCTGAGTTTGTGTGGTGTCATCGGGAAGTTGAGTCATATTTCTGTGTTGTTCTGTTCAGTCTGTTCGTCTATTCCTACTGTAGTGCAGAGTAATGAATCTGTAGTATCGAGTTGTGAATCTGTTTGTTAAGAGTTGTGTGCGCTTATGAACGTTGTCAAGGAGTAAAGTACTATTCGTTGTTTTTCTTTGCATAGCCGAGGGAAGTGTGTGAGTTCGAATCGAACTGGATGCGTGTTTAACATTCTCTGTCAAGCGACCGGATTCGATACAGTAGTCTGTATTCACTGTTGATTCCGATCACAGGGAAGGACTAGTATCGGTAATAGTATGAACTGCGAGTTGGAGCACTGATAAGTTTGGTAATGAATCAAACTGTGATTAGGATGCCTGTTGATTGAGTTCTGCATACGGTAAGCCTGTATACCCTCTGGTGTCTGTCTGTCTGTTGTCAGGTATACCTGTCTGTCCTGAAGAAGTGTGTATTGAGTTGCATAAGTTTAGTAAAGTTGAGTAACTCTATTAGTTTGCGAGTCAGAACCAGACTACTGCTCTGTTACCATAGCAGATTAGTCTGTAAGTTCGGCGTCCTAGTACGCAAAAACAGTTACTAGTCAGTTAAAGCTAAGTACTGAGCTAAGACGCGATAGAGTATTTACGGTTGTGTAAGGATTTGGGAAAATAGTACAGGGCCTCTGTCTAACAGACCCCTACCACTCCCAAGAACCCACGTGGCTAAAAGGTAACTCAAGATTAGTTGAAGTATCACGACATTGTCGACTGTCTTAACCAGTACACCTGAAGTACAGAAATAGTGACATTGAAAGGTTTTGATGTTGAGAAATTGACCTCCAACATTTGGGAAACATTTGAAGTCTAACATTTGGCGCCGTTTGTGGGAAGGTGGCATTAGAGTGCCAACTGTTTGTCAGAATCAAACATTCAGTTTATCATTCGATCGATTGGCAGTAGCAACAGACCCAGATTGTTGCAAACTGCCCTAATAGTGATACTGCGCAATGATACATGCCAGTTACTCGATCTGGCGAAACGTATCCCAAGAACCATAAGGCTGGAGTACGTAAAGTGCTAAGGACAACCCTAAGAGAAGAAGGTATAACTCGGTCTGACCCAGTGGTCAAGAAAGTTAAGAACGTTAGAAGTGAGTCTGGTCATATTCCGGTGGAACGAGCAACGCCTCTCGTACAGTCTGGCGATACTTCTGTCGAAGATATAGTAATTCCAGAACCTACCGAGACGCAGTTGGAAACCAGTTTAATAACCTTGGATAAGCATTCAGAATTATCTACGATTAGAAACACTCTGATAAAAGAAATCAGTGAAAGCGAAAAAAAACTGCATTCTGGCACAATTTCGGTTCATTCCGATGATATTTCGGCGATAGAATCACCAACTTTCGGTGACGGTTTAGCATTTTCCGCTAAATCCTCAGCCCGACCATCACGCTTGGAAGAAAGATTCTGGACATTGGACATCCAGAAGGAAGGAAAGCTGTTCGAAGCAGAGATTCGAAGTATACTAAGTAAAATCATCACACCGGAAGGTACACCATCCGGCAATACAAATTCCGATAGCTCAGCCATTCAACCTCGAGATACAGAAGGAAGATATAATACACTCACAATGAACGAACAACAACAACAACAACAACAGTTATGCCAACCTAAGCCGCCTCCAACAGGAGTAACATACACGAAATTCGGTGGATTCCCAGGAGATGATCTGGATGCTCATGTACGCACTTTCGAGATAAGCTATGCAGTTCTTAACCATCCACCGGATCAGGCGTATAAGGCCATTGTTTTTCAATCCACATTAGTCAACGAAGCGGCTAGGTGACTTACGGAATATGATATTAATCACTTCGGCACCTACAAAGTAGTACGAGATGCTTTTCAGCGACGATTCAGGCTCAAGAAGAATCCAGCCAAAATTTTTGATTATTTACAGAACAACCGACAGAAGGCAAATCAGACTGTACAGGAGTATGCTACTCTCTTTAGAACACACTTGAGGCAGTTACCACAGGCCCACGCTAACTTACTTGATGATGTCATCACTCAGTGGTTCATCAATGGCTTAACTCCGCAACTGAAGCAGATCATGATAATAAGATGTGTAGGTGCTATGACGCTAGATGCAGTCATTGCAATGGCTCTGCAATTGGAAACCAAAGTCGGTGGATTTACAGAAGACCTGGAGTGGTTAAAGACAAACAAAAATATGGTTGAAGATATAACCAGACAAGTATACTGCATCACATGAAAAAATTCAGGTCATACTAGTGCCAATTGTGCACTAAATCAAACGTTTTGCGCTATCTGCAACACTGCCGGACACACCACCGGAAACTGTGTCTACAACGCCAGAGTACAGGGAACAGCAACGGTCAATGCAGTTATTCAAGAACATGGATAGCCAGCGAATCACTATGTGCCTCCGCAAATGAGAAACAATCAACCGCAAGGATATCGGAACTACCAAGGAGAGAGGAACAACAATTATAATTCAAATCGCTGGCAGAACGGACCACCACCGGAAAATTCTAATTTACCACCGCCACGCTATCATTTTTGTGGTGAATTTGGACACATTAGGAGATTTTGCAAAGATGCAGCTGAATATGATCAAAAAAAGAAGGAACGACAAAACCCAATGGCCAACATGGTACAAATCACACCAATAGAAACACAGACTGCTACAGTCCAGACCCGATCCGGTAAACAACTGCAGCCGATAGCAGAATTATTCGAACCAGGGATACGCGAACAACATAGGATGTATAATAAGGCTAGTCACTGGACCGCAACAGAACCACCAGCTTTCCCATAACCTATTCCGGTAACCCAACCTTCGTCGGCAAAGGAAGAAACACAAAAAACGGAAGCCGCAGCTGGGATATCATCAACAATAGGCACAACAGCCGACACTTTTGCATCGGCAGAGGCACCTAGTTCAAAGGAGCCGGAGAACCAATCTCAATAGGCCTGGGAAATTTTATCCAAGGCATCTATCACCCTGCCCCTAGGCCAACTACTGGCATTAGTACCTGGGATTCGACAACAGTTCCAGCAACAGTTCAGTCCGGTGCCTTCTTGTATTCCAGCAACAGCAGCAGTTCAGTCGGAACCTGATCTTACGGTAGATCATTCAGTCCCATTGATTACAGTATGGTACAAGAATCAGAAGATTACGCAGGTATTAATTGATGGAGGATCTGGTGTTAACATTGCAACTGCGGCATTATGCAAAAAGTTAGGATGGACCGCAATCGAACCAGTCCAATTTTTTGTTAGAATGGCAGATCAATCAAGAGTCCACCCCTTGGGGCTTGTACGAAATGTACCGATCACTTTACAAGGTACGACCTTTAAAATGACCTTTGTAATACTAGATCTGCCGGAATCCACTGTGGATTATAACCTTCTTTTCGGCCATCCTTGGCTGAAGCATGGAAAGCTAGTACAAGATTGGTCTGCACAAGAGCTTACATTTAAAGATGCAAATCGTAGATATGTGGTAAAATTAGATGCTATACAACATTGCGAGCTACATGCTAGACCGTATTTTGCTGAACCAGTCCATATGCTAGATGGACTATCAGATGATGAAGAAGAGGAATTTCTAAAGAATAACGCTGACTTAATTTCACTAGGAACTGTTGATCTACAGTCCATTGTAGATAACTGGAACACTTCAGTTTGTACAGTAGTACCCATCACCGAAGAAGCTAAGAAGGAAGATACCGTCTCTATACATGACGATGAATTACAACCACTTTTCAAGTCAACAGACGATACAGAGAAACCTCAACAGTTTTATGTCCCCGAAGATCAGCTGACCACGTACAATCTAGGAGATGAAGATCATCCGCGTTCTGTAAAGATAAAGCATAATTTACCAGAATTATTCAAAGCGGATTTGATTCGACTACTTCACGAATTCTCAGACGTCTTTGCATGGGATTACAAGGATATGAAGGGATTGGATCCGCGCATCTATCAGCACAGAGTTATGTTGAAGCCTGAAGCCAAACCGAACAAACAGCCTAGCTACCGGATGAATCCCAATTACACATCACAGGTAAAAGCAGAACTTGATAGATTATTAAAAGTCGGATTCATCGTACCAGTAGAACATGCTGAATGGATTTCACCAATTGTGATCGTGCCAAAGAAAAATAAGCAACTGCGAATCTGTGTAGACTACTAGAAATTAAACGCAACAACAGTACCGGATCCTTTCCCTATCCCCTTTCTGGATACCATGCTTGATAGGGTAGCAGGTCACGAAATGTATTCATTCTTAGACGGATACAGCGGTTACAATCAGGTTAGAATGGCCGAAGAGGATATACCAAAAAGTGCATTCATTACCAACTAGGGTGTCTTTGCTTGCACCGTAATGTGGTTCGGATTGAGAAATGCACCAAGCACATTTCAGCGATGTATGCAGGAGATTTTCTCTCCTTATCTCACTTCATTTATGCAAGTATATCTCGATGACTTCTCGATTTTTGGTAAGATGATGGCACATTTGTTTCATCTACGCTGCTGTTTTCAAAAGTGCAGAGAGTACAGACTCTGTCTTAACCCAATCAAATCTGTGTTTGCGGTTTCATGTGGCAAACTACTTGGTCATATTGTATCTGCACAAGGTATCCGAGTAGATCCAGATAAGATTTCGGCAATTTTAGAAGCCCCGGTACCCGCCACTCCAAAAGAAGTAATGTGTTTTTGGGTCAAGTACGGTGGCATAGCAGACACTTACGGTGGCTTGCTCATCTGGCTGTACTACTGAACAGGCTAATCACAAAAACTCCCCGACAGTTTGAATGGACTCAAGAATGCCAAACTACATTTGATCGACTCAAGTATTTATTGACGCAGGCCCCAATCTTACAACCACCGGACTGGGATAATCCGTTCCATGTTTTTGTCGACGCTTCAGATATTGCGATTGGCAGTATTCTGATGCAGCAAACACATAAGTGGTTTCGCCCCGTTTATTATGCCAGCACAAGGCTTGCACCTGTAGAGAAGAACTATTCTACCATCGAAAGAGAATGTCTAGGATTGATTTACTCCATCAAAAAGTTCATACATTATCTACTAGGCCGGAAATTCACCTTCCATGTGGATCATGTTGCCCTCATCTATCTAGTAAGACAGCAGCATTTAGGTGGACGATTAGCACAATGGGTGCTACTCTTGCAGGAATTCGACTATGAAGTCATTCACCGACCCAAAAATTCACATGCCTTAGCAGATTTCTTATCTCGCCTAGATTCCGGTGAAGCCCCGATAGGCATAGATGACACAACTCCAGCGATCTATAGTTCTGAGTTAATGAATGATGAGATTGCAGAACCACAGACACCATCTACATATTATGATCAGCTTCTGACCTTTCTCACCGAAGGATGCTTTCCATCTCAGACATCCAAGGGAGCCCGAAGGAAAATTGCAGTCTTTAGCCGCCAATTCCGGTTAGTTGTTGGAGAACTATATTATGTAGATCATACCGGAATCCTACTTCGCTGTATACCTCC
>CM035411.1:29625806-29650806 GCA_020310875.1 Ceratopteris richardii | reverse complement strand
CCAATTGAATTTACGACGGAAATCCCGGAACACATGTCGATCGCGATTGACAGGACCCACGATCGACTCTGTCGATCGCGATTGACACTGTCGATCGCGATTGACGTGTCGATCGCGACTGATAGGCCCCGACGGACACCTCTGTCAATCGCGATTGACAGACTTGTCGATCGGGATTGACAGGCTTTTTTGGCCAATTTTCAAGGGTTTCTAATACCAATTCCTTGGGGTAATTTTTGGCATACCTAGCAAATAATTAGTGGTTTGTGAGGTACTTACAAGTGTGTCTTGAGAAAAATCATGTGTATCAAATACCATACCTAGGGGGAACAAAACCAAGGGATCTCTAGAATTGTTTGCAATAAAGACAGGGGACATAATTGATATCCAAATTACATGCACGAATGTGATCTGTCTGTCATTTGAGTTTAAGTCTTGAGCTAATTTTGGGACATTCACAGGTCCATTGAGAGCAATTGAGAGCATCCAAAGCAAGGGTTTCTTTGCAAGCTTGAGAATCGGGTTCTTGTGCGTCATAAAGCAAGGGATCAACAAGTAAGGTCAGAATATTCTCAACTTTCTTTGTCAATTCTTAGCTTAGGCTAAGTTCGAGTAGTGTTAGGAGTAAGTCAAGACAACGATAGGCACGTGACAAGTCAAGTCAAAGACTATCTAAGAAATCAAGTTCAAGAGATAACTATGAACCTTAGATCAAGATGACATCTAGTAAGAGATATACAAAGTCTTAGGTCTTCAGAGGCTAGTGTTAATCATACTGCTAGGTCTTGGGCCCAGCAGTTGAGTCACCACTCGCATTACCCTAGCTCTGAGACTAGTGAATCAGAGATGTCTCAAGGTATGGACAGACCTACAGGAAGTACAGGTGTGCCATATCTGTATAGGGTGGAAGGCCCCTACAAGACGCAACTGGAATACCTTAGGACCAACCGATTAGGTGCTAGCACCTATGAGGACGGCCTAGGAAGATCCGTGGTCCAAATTAAAAATCCTGACCAATCCATTGGACTAGAACACCCAGCTGTAAAGTTTGACGATGGAGCATACCTGGATAAAGAAGGAACCATATATGTAGTCACCACTCACCCAGATAGGACAGATGAATTCGGGAATGTGATCCCTGAGACGGACATAGATGACCTAGAACAAGGGAACGTAGGAGGAGAGCCTAGGACCCCTCGAGGGAAATCTGTTCTTACTCGAATCCTCAATCCCGAGTGGGTTCCCCAGGACAATAAGAGTATAGATCTGCTCCTAAACCAAGAAACCGATGAAGCCTTTTGGAGGTATAAATCAAATAGGCCAAATGATGTAGGGTCAATCCTGATCTATGAGTTCAAAGATCCTGATAGCCCAGGCAGAGTGACCTACTTAGATCACGCTTCAGAGAGGATCTTTGTGGTTACAGAACATGACATGCATGCTTATACTTGGAAGGGTGAATTTGTTTTCCCCCAACCAAGATCGAACATGTTCTATGGTCACCCTGGAGCTGGAACATCCCAAGCTCATGGAACTCAAAGAGACAGAAGTAGAGATAGGCCAGAAGTAAGCTTTGCCAACCCAGGGGGCAGAGAAAGAACTAGGAAGGAAACAAATTGAGTAGAACCTGAGGTACTTAGAGCTCCCAGGAATCAAAGAAATGCGGATGAGTTCCCTCTACCACGACCTAGAGAGCACACAAGGACTTTGAGACCGACTCAACTAGTTAAGTCCATGAAGAACTACTTCGATGGCACTGGAGATCCATACGATCATGTGGCTGAGTTTAGGCAAGTCTTGAGAGCTGAACAAGTTGAAGATCTGTTCACGCAGTACAATGCCTTTGGTCTAACCCTTAAGAACACTGCCTTGACATGGTTTCAGCCACTAAACGAGAGGCAGTTCAGGAGCATAGACCAACTTCTAGAGGCATTCATTATCGAATTCTCTAAAAGTGGCATAAGACATAACACTTCCTCGCTGATTCACAGCTTCAAGCAAACCCCTCAAGAAACCGTGAGACTTGCTGGAAGAAGATTTAGGCAATACCTAGAGAGATGCCTTGTCCCTGAGTTACCCACGCCAGCTAAGCAAGTGGCTTTGTTCTTGGATGGATTGCTAAGTACCAAATTAAGATCATATGTGTACTTGAAGGACCCTAGGACCATAGAAGAGTGTGTATGCATGTGCATTGACATCGATGATAACCTTAGGGGAAGAACTAGAGATTTCCAAAATCTACAAAGACTCAGATAGTGCCTCTAACCTCTCTTCCTCGCAATCCACATCAATTTAGGAACTTGTAGAGAAAGTAGCTAAAAAATTAGGTGTCACTAGCAAACAACTCCCAAGATTTGCCCGTGTGAAAAGATGCTATACTTGTGGAGGTGACCATATGGCGAATGTATGTCCAATTATGGCTCAACCCCAAGTAAATCCTAGTAGCCAGTACTGCACCATAGAACGAAGATACACCAATCACACAACATAAGACTGCCCATACAATAAGCAAGCTGTTAGGAAAACCTACCCTGAGCCATACCCTCAACAAGGTAGATACCAGAGTCAATACCCACCACAACAGTATACTAGGCCCCAAGAAAATTACCAACCGCAATATCAGGCCCAACTGAGACCCCAGACAGTGCTAGCGCAACAACCACCTGCTCCTACTAATGTGATTCTGGTAAAGTATGCTGCTGCAGAAGAAAACCTGAATAGAGCTATAGTCCCAGTAAAACCATTAATTTCAGAAAGTGATCCCAGTGACCATAGCTTTGATTCTACACATGTTGATAGTCCCCAGGCTTACTACATGCAGTCTCCTGAACATGGTGAGTCCTACTACAGTGAGGAACCGAGTGAACCTATTTGGGAGACAGAGTATGCGAATGTCATGTACGCAAACCCCAACCCTAGACCTCAACCTAGGCAAGTAAGACCCCCATTTCCTAGAGGACCATGTTACAGATGTCAGGGAGATCATGTCATTCGTGATTGTCCCTTGCCTCCACCTGCACAACCCCAGTCAGTGACGATCCAGGGCTATTGCCAAGAGTGTGGAAAGGAGCATCTCTTATGAGACTGCCCAAAGAATCCTAATAATATGTCGAAAATCACTCCTATCAATGTCGTAGGGTTAATTGTAGACTCCATAGGAAGTGTAACTTCCACTACACCAGTGCAAGTGGTTACTAGAGCTCAGGCATTGCAGCAAAATCAAGGGGTAGGCCAGGACAAGAGCCCAGATGCTAGTGAAACTGAGAGCATAACCAAGAAGAGGACTAGAGCCTAGAGAGATAGCCACGAAAGAATGAAAAGGCAATGGGCAAAGAAAATGAGTGAACTTGAGGAAAGTCTAAGAGAAACGAGAGCCAGGATAACCGAACTCACATCTCAAACTCCCTCTCACACTACCCCACCTCCACCATTCCCAACTCCATCCGACCCGCCACCTTCGTACCCGCCTCACCTAATCCCACCACCCCCTAGAGTAGGATCAGTCCTAGCAGATCCCACTCCCGAGGACCTAAACATGATGCTTAAATCATATTAGGCCAAAATCCAAGATAGGCCAACCATAACTGATCATGGAAAGTGCTACCCTAGAGCAGAATTAGAGCTTGAACGAACTAAAATTTGTGCTAAGATGGTGGAGTTGGCTCAAACCATGTTTGAAGCCAGCCGCCTTTTTAACATATCTAGCTCAGCCAAGACGCAGCTGCACTTTGAAGGACTGTTAGAAAGAATAGAGAGGCTGATTGCATAATTAGAAAAGGAACCCGCCTCTCAACACAAGGACAAGGCAAGTGAAAGAGTAAGTCTTCCTGCCCAGGGAGCCTATGTGCCTAACTCTACGGAGCCAGACACATCATCTTCTATGAATCGGTTCACACCAGAATTCCTACGAGAGATTCAAGAAGACAAATGGGCTAAAGAGAGTGAAGTCCCTCCTCCCATTGAACTTGTGGATGATGCACACAACCAATTCCCACAAGACATCCCTTCCATTTATGAGGAGCATGAGAGCACCCAATCTCACGAAAGATTAGACTTTGAGTCTAACTCTCTGCAAGAATTACCCCACTTCACAGGCCCATGGGAAGATAAGTCTACTTGTATGAGAGCACCCACAGTCATGGTACGAAATGAGGACTCAGTCATACCTAGGAACACAGAGGTAGTGAAAAACACTAAAGTACAGTGCAACCTCACCTTAGAAGAGCTACTCAAAGTAAGGCCAGAGCTATGGAAACATGTAGCCAAACAAGTACAGAAATAGCAAAACCTCGTTCCCAGGTAGGATCCCAGAGAACAGTTCCAGAAATACCCTTGGACAAGATAGGAGACATGAGTGAGGGCGAAGAGGGAAACACATATCTTCCTATCACCCATCAAGGATACACCACCAAGGCCATTCTAGACTCAGGCGTAGGAGTTGCAATTGCTACCACTTCCCTATGGAAGCATTGGGGCAAGCCAGCACTCAGGCCCACGAGATGAAATTGCAAATGGCGGATGGTCACATAGAGAGACCCTTAGGGCTGTAAGAAGGAATAACTCTCACCACATGTGGTGTTAAGTTCAAGCACACATTTGCTATATGTGATTTTAGCAAAAATCATGCCTATGAAATGATCTTGGGACGACCCTTTATACGACAGTTGCAAGTGGTACAAGATTGGGGAACCAATTCCTTGTACCTGCAGCACTTAGGTGTTACGACCAAAGTGAATCCTAAAGATTACTCTCATAGAGATGTCCCTCCTATCCAATGGAATCCCCTCCATAGAGCCAAAGATGATACGGAATCGGTGCATTCCATAGGATCAGGATCCTCATGGATGCATGAAGACACCCACTTATGGATGTGCAAAGTAGCAGTAGAAGAAGAGAAGAGAGAAAAAGCCAGAGAGGTAGGTGCAAAAGAAACACATAGATCAATTCAAGACCCAGCCTATGCACTGTTGGAGATAGACGTCTGCGGAAGCACGTGAACAACACAAGGAGGAAGAAGAAGCTTGGAGCACAAACACACAATACTGAATGTATTATTAGAGAATGTACAAAGATAAGTAGCCCATTAGGGCAATAGGCGTATATACAAGCCGGGGGAAAAAAACCTCCTAAAGAGGGAAAAAAGTGCCCCGGCGGTCCTAGAGTGTTCACACACATCACTACCTAAATATATCAACAAATCCCCCCTGGGAGTGATGCGGTGAACAAGGAGCTGGCACTCATGTATAAGGAAGTGCCAAGCTATGTGGAAATCACTCCACAAAAGGAAGTAAGCCCAAAGCTTTGCGAAAAGCTTCAAACTTCTCCCTAGGCAGAGCCTTCGTGAAAAGGTCTGCAATGTTCTCCTGTGTGGGCACATATGCCAAGCTGATCTCCCCAGCAGAGAACCTCTCCCTGACATAGTGATAATGCACCTCAATGTGCTTAGTGCAAGCATGGAACACAGGGTTCCTCGCAACTGCCAATGCGCTCTGACTGTCAGTGAAGATGGTGGTGGCAGAAGACTGGCCAACACCCAAATCAGCCATAAGGCATCTGAGCCACACACACTCAAGAGTCGCTGTGAAAGCTGCCCACAACTGGAAGTGGCCAAAGTAGGTTGCTTCTTGCTCAACCAAGATATACATGAGCTACCAAGCATGAAGCAAAAACCACTGGTGGACACACGAGTGTCATAGCAACCAGCCCAATCCGAGTCAGAAAAAGCATGCAAATCTGGCGGTAGTGATCCCCCCTTGGGATAAAACAACCCAAGAAGCCGAGTACCACTCAAGTAGTGAAAGATGCGCTTAACCGCTTTCCAATGCGTGACTCCTGGGCAATGCATAAACCTACTCATCTATGAGACAACAAACTGAATATCTGGCCGAGTAATGCATAAGTAAATCAAGCATCCAACAGCCTGCTGATAGAGAACAGCATCAAATGCATCTCCAGCATCATGAAGACTCAATCGTAAACCTGTCTCCATAGGAGTGGCAATAGGCTTACAGTCTTCAAGGCCAAAACGCTGCAATAATGTGTCAATATATTTCGTTTGACACAAAGCCATTCCACCATCAACGTGCATAAACTGAATGCCCAAATAGTGATGCAAATGCCCCAAATCAGACATCTCAAATGAGGCATGCAAATCAGCCTTAAAATCAGCAATATGTGTCTCAATAGGTCCAATGAGCAGCATGTCATCAACATAGACAACAATGATCAGAAGCACATCATTAGCACGTTTAACATATAAGGTGCTTTCAGTTGGACTGTCCTCAAAACCATGTGCAATCAGATAGGCATGTATGTATCTTCTCATACCAAGCACGTGGTGCTTGCTTTAAACCATATAATGCCTTCTTTAACCTGCAAACCTGGTTTTCATGCCCTTTCTGCACAAAGCCACGGGGCTGAAAAACATACACTTCTTCATGCAAGTCACCATTCAGAAATGTTGTTTTAATGTCCAACTGATGTACATTCCAACCATGATGGGCTGCAAGTGCACAAATGCTCCGAACAGTAGTCATACGGCATGTAGGTGCAAAGGTCTCATCAAAATCAATGCCTCTTTCCTATGCATAACCCTTTGCAACAAGCCTAGCCTTATACCTGTCAACTGTACCATCAGGTTTATGCTTCAGCTTGTATACCCACTTAGTGCCAATGGCCTTCTTGCCAGGAGGCAAGTCACATAAAGACCATGTACCATTCTTCATTATAGCATCATATTCAGATTGCATAGCAGCCATCCAATTTTCTGAATTTTGTGCTTCATCAAAAGAAACAAGCTCATTCTCATCACAGAGACTAGATGCAGCCATAGCATAGCAATCTGATGCAAAGGAGGCACTATGAGAGCCAAAACGAGTACGATATGACAAAGGTGCATCTAATTTGCTGTCACGCAAAGTCTGCACCAGCCATTTTGGCATAGTTTTTGCCTGCTCAATATCAGCTCTCTCATCAATAAGTGCATCATGTAAATCTGCATCAGAAATGGAACGATCTGCATCATCATATGAAACCTGCAAAGGTTGAGAAGTTGCCTCATTAGGACCAGCACTAGCCTGTCCACCTGTAAAAAGAGGCATCAAAGTATCATACATGTCTTTGGGGCTAACAAATGTCTCCTTAGTACATGAAAGTAATGGCTGAATAGCATCTTCCACAAAGACAACATCACGACTAACCAGAATGCGTTTAGTCTGTGGATGATACAGACGATAGCCTTTACTTTCAAAACTGTACCCAACGAAAATACATTTTACTGCCTTATCATCCAATTTTCTGCGATGTTTTTCAGGCACTAATGCATATGCGAAACAACCAAAAACATGCAGATGAGCAACAGATGGCTTGCGGTCATGCCAAGCCTCATATGGAGTGATAGACTGCAATGCTTTAGTGGGACACTTGTTCAGTACATATGCTGCACACATGACAACCTCAAGCCAGAAACTATGTGGTAAAGCCTGACTTTTGACCATGCACCTCGCCATCTCCATGAGTGACCTGTTCTTTCGTTCAGCAACTCCATTCTATTGAGGTGTATACAGCACTGTACACTGGTGTTTTATCCCACGTTCAGCCAGAAATGCATTAAAATCTGAAGACATATATTCCCTCCCTCGATCAGAACGGAGGGTGCCCATTTTACATGCTGACAGATTTTCAGCCAAAACCAAAAACTGTTTGAAGCACATGAACACTTCAGACTTTGCTTTGAGTGGATATACCCATGCATGCCTCGAAAAATCATCAATGAAAGTCACGAAGTAAAGGTAGTTTCCAAAAGAGGGTGTCTGCATAGGACCACATACATTACTATGTAAAAGCTGTAATTTCTGCGTAGCCCGAACTGAACCATCTTTTGGAAAGGAAGAACGCTGCATTTTGCCCAAAATACAGCCTTCACAAACATGTTTTCCAGGTGCCTCAAGTTTGGGCAAAGAAGACACCATTTCAGATTTCTGCAGGCATAACAAACTAACAAAATTCAGATGACCAAAGCGTGCATGCCAAAGCTTTGCATCTGACATAGCCTGAGAATCATGAACTGCACATGCCGAATCATTCACAGATCTTTCATAGTCTATGAGCTTATACAACCCACGACATAAAATGCCAGAAGCAATAATCACATCGCCATTTGAGAGATCATGGACTGTACACCTGTCATCAACGAATTTCACAACCAAGCCAATCTTGGCTAATGCAGAAACTGATAACAGGTTCTTTTTGATCCCTGGCACAAATAAAGCATCTGACAAAGTGAAAGAACTACCATCAGCAGTAGTCAGAATGATCTTACCAACTCCCATAACAGGATAAGAGGAGTTATTGGCGCATGTGACAGTATTCCCTGTAGGGGCAGGCTCGAGTGAAGAGAAGAAACTGCGCTGCGAGGTAATATGTTTGGTCGCCCCACTGTCAAAGTACCAAACATATGAGTCTACTACAGACATGCACTGATCATGAGAAGATGGGTCAAAACTGCAGACAGTAGTAAACACCCATTCTTCTTCCTACACAAGATTTGTAGACTCTGTTTTTGGTGTAGAGGCCTCTGCAACAACCATTCCAGCCTCTTTCTTCTTTGCCTCTTTAGCAGCCAGTTTTGGACAGTTCTTTAGAATATGATCATTTCCTTTACAGTACTTGCAGAACAATTTCTGCTTTTCTGATTTCTTCTCATCTTTATCGTGGTTCTTTGATTGTGTAGCATTTGTAGATTTCTGCTTACTAGTAGAAGAGCTCCATTTTCCTTTGCCCTTCTGACTAGCCAGGAAAGCTTGATCTGCAACACGCATAATGGACCTGTTCTACCTGGACTGATCTTCCTGCAGCAGAACAGAGACTAATTCCTCAAATGACAAGGCATTCGGATTGCCTTTCATCATCAACTGAAGAGTAGATGCAAAACTCTGATATGAATCAGGAAGACCATTCAGAACGGTCTGCACAAGTGAGCTATCTGGTATAACCTCATTAGCAGAAATCAATTGTTCCTTCAGGTCTTTGATCTTTGTAAGAAAACTGTCCACAGAATCACCTTCATTCATGTGCTCACTCTCCAACTGTTTTCGGAGGTAAGCAACACGAGCCTCATTCCTAGCCTGGTACAAAGTGGTAAGTGTATCCCAAGCATCCTTTGCTGTTCTGCAAGAGCGAATGTGAGGAATAATGGCACGTTTGACAGACAAAGCTATCAATGCATGTGCCTGGGCATCTCTGCCATCCCAACGAATCTGCTCTGCAATAGGTGCAACAGAAACAACAACACAAACAAGAATCTGTGGAATATCATCTTCGACACCATCTTCATCAGCTCCAACACCTGTATTTGCAGTACCTGTCGTTACAGGTGTAACAGGACGTCTTTCAACACCGTGCACAATGTTCCACAATCCTTTTGCAACCAATACATGTCGCATCATATAAGCCCATAATGGGTAGTTGGTACCATCCAACTTATCCTCAACAGCCAACATACGGAATACATCACTGCTTTCAGCCATGGCCGGTGACTAAAATACCTTGATGCAGAAAATTGACTGTATCTCAAAAAGTTGAACGGAACTGCCCACACGAGTTCTGCTAGACTTGTAGCAGACTTCGAGATGCTTAAACTGGCGAACAGAAACTGGTATATACCTTTGGCACAAAAGGACGAAATAGCCTGCACAAGCGCTGCGATAGTGCATTCGGAGGCCGAAACGAGCTCAGATCGCGATTTCGGCACCACAAAGCGAAGATGTTTTGATCTCGGAAACACCCTGAGTATGCTCACCAAATTTTGTGCAAATCTGAGACTGCAAACGGAGGAGTGTCGACAGCGCCCTAGAAGAAGCGATGACCTGCTCTGATACCAATTGTTGGAGATAGACGTCTGCGGAAGCACGCGAATAGCACAAGGAGGAAGAAGAAGCTTGGAGCACAAACACACAATACTGAATGTATTATTAGAGAATGTACAAAGATAAGTAGCCCATTAGGGCAATAGGCGTATATACAAGCCGGGGGAAAAAAACCTCCTAAAGAGGGAAAAAAGTGCCCCGGCAGTCCTAGAGTGTTCACACACATCACTACCTAAATATATCAACATGCACCTGTAGTCTTTCTTGACGAAGAATTTGAACCCCACGGCTGGGCACAAATCCTAGCAACAATGGATGTAGCCATCAATGAAGAACAATGGACACCTCACTGTGATGAAGATGACTATGACATTTCAGTCTTCTCCATAGAGCCGATCATGGGAGAGGCAATGTTAGAAGAGTGTGAACCTAGCCCTGATGCATTTGAGGATGCAAGTGACTCCGATCTAGAGTCAATCATTATGGATCCACCTTTTGCATCAGATGAAGAATACTTCTATGAAGTAGGATTTCAACCCCTGAGGTATGGAGAGCTTACAAATGATGTAAGGCTAGCGACACATATGACCCCGAAAGAAGAAGGAAAGAAAAGAAAGAAGAGAGCAGTCACACCAGAAGAGGAAGAATCTTTGTTTGAGGTCCCGGAAAATTTTAAGAAGTATGAGATAGATGACAGGAGAGTCATGATCAGAATGCCTAAATGAGAGGCGCAATCAGGGGAGGCCTATGATAACAAAGAAACCACCAAGAAAATAGTGGTAGCCGTGGAAGAAGGAGAAGAGAGATGCACATACATAGGCCACGACCCGACGGAAGAAGAAGAGCACGAATTGATAGACTTGCTTAGAGAATACAGAGATGTATTTGCTTGGAGCTACAAGGACCTGAAAGGTGTAGACCCTGACATATGCTCGCACACGATTCCCATGACCTCATATGCGAAACCCTCTAAGCAGAAGCCATATACATATAATGATAATTATGCTGCCAAGATAAAAGAGGAGATAGATAGACTGGTGGAAGCTGGATTCATTTATGAAATTGAGCACACTGAGTGGGTATCCCCCAATGTAGTGGTGCCCAAGAAGAATGGAAAGCTACGTGTGTGCATCAACTTGAAGAAGTTTAATGCAGCCACTATTAGAGATAATTATCTGCTTCCTATCACTGATAATCTACTAGAAAGAGTAGCAGGCAAGGAGGTGTACAACTTCCTTGATGGATTTTCGGGCTACAATCAAGTAGCCATTGCTCCAGAAGATCAGCACAAGACGGCTTTTGCCATAGAGTGGGGCATATTTGCTTTTCGAGTAATGCCATTTGGTCTTACCAATGCTCCTGCTACATTTCAGAGATTGATGTGTCATGTATTTAAAGAGTTCTTGAGGAAGAATTTAGAGGTCTATGTTGACGATCTTTGTGCGCATTCCAACATTAGACAAACACACATTCCTGAACTCAGACAAATCTTTGACAAATGCAGAGAATATCAAGTCTGCTTGAACCCAGAAAAGTGTGTTTTCATGGTCAGGCAAGGCAAGATTCTAGGACACATAGTGTCAAAGAACGACATATCCACGGATGAGGAGAAAGTGAGAGCCATAGCAGAGCTACCTAGGCCAAAGAATGTCAAGGAAGTACAAGCTTTCATGGGGCATTGTGGTTATTACCGTCGCTTTATACACATGTACGCCATCATTGCAAAGTCCCTGTATGGACTTTTGACTAACTTTGAGTGGACTGATGAATGTGAGAATTCCTTCAATGAGCTTAAACGGCGATTATGTTCAGCACCAATCTTGACCACACCAGATTGGAATAAGCCTATCCATGTTCATGTTGATGCATCCAATTATGCTATTGGGTGTGTACTCGCACAACCTACTGGTGAAGGTAATATGGATCTTCCAATTGCCTATGCTAGTAGACAATTGAATGCAGCTGAACGAAATTATACCACTACGGAGAGAGAAGGACTAGGCATGGTATATGCAGTTAAAAAGTTTAGGCATTACTTGCTTACAAATAAGTTTAAATTTTTTACTGACCATTAGGCACTGCTATATCTCGTGAACAAGCCATGCAATACAGGAAGATTAGTAAGATGGTTTCTCTTGCTAATGGAATATGATTTTGAGGTTGTGGTAAGGAAAGGGAAGACTCACTTGAGAGCAGACCATCTCTCTAGGCTCACATCTGGAGAAGACCCACAAGGAGTGTCAGATGACCTTCCTGATGCTTACTTGTTTAATTTGGAAGTGGTGCCGCAGAAGCCATTAGTGCTAGTATTGACATACTGGCCTAACCACCCAGTAATAAACACACAAGATAGAGAGGTAGTAAAAGCCCAAAAGTATCACATCATGGCAGGTAGTATATACAAGCACACAGATCAAGGGATCTTGGCTTGTTGTGTGGAAGAGGATGAGTACGCTAAATGGTTGCAATTAGCACATGTAGGTGCATTAGAACAACAGTACTCAAAGCAACGAACCCTACAGACACTAAGGAGACTCGGAGTGCATTGGCCGACTATGGAAGCTCATGTCCAAAAGTTGTGCAAGGAATGCCCAATCTGTTGCACTAAACCACCTGTGGAACATGCCACTCTTTATCAAGTGTCCATAGTGCCAGATTGGAGTGAACCACTAGTATCCTTCTTGAGGACGATAACATTCCCTTCAAACATGACTCTGGCTAGGAAAAGGAGTTTAGAACAAGAAGCCCTGGATTACTCACTCATTGGTGATAATCTATACAAGCGTGGTAAAGATGGTTACCTGAGACTATGTGTCCATGAGAGTGAATATCTCAAGATCTTGGAAACTGCTCACCAAGGTGTAGCAGGAGGACACTTTGGACCAGATCGGGTGATCAAGGCAATACTATTTGCGCGCTTCTGGTGGCCAACCCTTCACATGGATGCACATACCTATGTGAAGAGGTGTGATGTCTGTCAGAGAACTCAGTATCCTATACGCAAAGATGAGATGCCATTGAAACCTATGATGGGTGGACGTGCATTCTCTAAGTGGAGAATAGACTTTGTAGGTCCTATTAATCCCCCAGCTAAGGGTTCCCATGCAGAGTATATCATTGTTGCCCCGGACTATCTAACCAAGTGGGTAGAGGTAAAAGCCACAACGAAGAACAATGCTCAAACAACAGCTAAGTTCTTATTTGAGAATGTGTTCACCAGATACGGGTTACCTATAGAGCTAGTCAGTGACAGAGGCACTCACTTCTTGAATGAAGTTATTGAAAATCTGCTCCAAGAATTCTTGGTAGTACATAAGAAGTCTGCCCCCTATCACCCCCAAGCTAATGGCTAGGCTGAGAGCACAAATAAGATCTTATGCAATGTACTGACGAAATTAGTGAACAATAAACGCTCTGATTGCGACAAACAACTACACCATGCTGTTTGGGCATATCGAGTCGCATACAAAACGGTACTCCAAGCCACCCCCTTTCAGATGGTATTTGGCCAAAATGCAGTGCTACCGTTGGACTTCTTCATACCTACATTGAAAGTAGCATGAGCATGAATGGACGGGTCATGAACTCTCCTCTAGAATTTTTGACCTTGAACGATTAGGAGAAACAAGACTGAGGGCGGCTGCAGGGATATATGCAGCTAAGAAATGACAGAAGGCATACTTTGATGCCCACATTAAGGATAAAGGTTTGAAGGCAAGCGACCTAGTACTAGTCTACACTTTGAAACAACATGCGAGAAAACTAGAGAAAAGAGGCTACGAACCCATGATCATCAATAGAATCTCAACAAGTGGAGCAGTGCAACTAGCCACATTAGAAGGTGATATTCTCCCGAGCTACATAAGCGGATGCAGAGTCAAGTTATATCAGGAACCTCTGACGAAAGAGATGCTAAGTCGACTCAACACTGCTAAGAAACGCAAAGAAGAAGAAAAATGAATTCGCGAAGAAGCTCAAGCAGAAGCATTGGAACACATCCGGAGAATGAAGTTGAGAAGACAGGGTAGAGAGCAACCTAGGACAGATGCATATGCAGATCAAGGATATCATGTGGCTATGTATGAAGTTTCAGATATAAGCTCTCATAGGATAATTGATCGACGTCCTTTTATAACCTTAGAGATAGGACAAGGAAAGGGTGCTAGGATTGTAAAAGCCTTGATTGACTCAGGTGCAACCACTAGTGCTGTTAAATTGTCTTAGTGTCAAGAGTTGAAATTAACTGTCAATCCTATCTCATAGGATTGGGAGGTGTGGAAACCCCTTGCATGGGCGAGGTGGAACTTCCCCTCTATATTCAAGACGAAGTAATGACAGTCAAAGTACTAGTGTGTCAAGATGAGGACCTCACTGAGCCTCTTGTCTTGGGACAGGACTGGATCTATGATCATGGAGTCAACCTAAACCTAAGAAGTGGACTTCTTCAGGTATGGGTAAATCATAGTCGAATTACAGTTGAATTGGAAAATGAGGCACTCAAGGAACTAGGTAATGCACGAACTCCTGGTCCTTCCAGGGGCGCACATGAAGTTGACAATGCTATTCTTGTCCAAAACTGTATGATGCAGAGAGAGGATTGTCTCAACAACGGAGTCAAGGATAAGACGGCACTCCCTTCTTTTCCAAAGGCGAGATGGATGCAAGAACCAAAGGCAGATCAAATACAGAAGGAGCAGAGTACTACCTATACTGGAGGCCAAAAAAATGTGCGAAGCAGAATGTCTCAGCTGTTGAAACCAGTGTGGGTGCGGAAAGGCAAACACCCTATTGCAACCATGCCAACCCCACGGCCAAAAACTCTTATTAGTAATCGACAACACGACACTAATAAGAAGTCTTTCATAAATTCTTCTGCGAAAGTAAAGTCTATTTGGGTACCCAAGAAGTCGATGAAGGCCAGCCCACAATCACGACAAATCTAGGTGCCTAAGGCTTGCTTGCGGGCTCAAATAGCTACACCGAGGCCACACCCGATACAACATGTTTCACTCACTCGAACATCCGATGCCCATTCTTATACATCACGCACGGACACATATTCTTCCATGAGCACAAGTAGAATCACTTGTAAATGGGTCCCTAAAAAGACTCATTTTCAAGTAGATACTCCTATCAAATTCTCTAGAGTCTCCATAAATTCAAGATCAAAACCCATCCACCGCATTTGGCAACCTAAAACTTGTAATAAACCCCCGGACCCCAGTTGTAAATCCATGCCCACCTACTAACTACGTCACTCTCACACTACATCATTCCACGTAGCTCCTACGTCTACCCACTTCCTAACTACACACACAAACACCGAGCACTTAATAACCTACTAATCTCTCTCGAACCTCATGTTAATGTTGTAATGGGGACAAAAACGGTTCTATCTTGTCCTTTACAATGTTAATACATGTTTCTATATTCTCACAGAGTCAGGAGGCAAGAAGTAACATGGCAGATACGGCAGGAACTAGCTCCCAGGCTGGCACCAGCCCCCAAGTCGTGGACATTGAAAGTCTTCCCATTGAGGAGGAATTGAAGGAACGCCTAGTGGCATTGAGGGCATTACACGCCATCCCGATTCAGAATCCTCCACAGGGGCACACAATGCCGGTCAGCAAAAACTCACATTGGTTCAGTGATGTGGCATGATCTCTGGGTGAAGGCACTTACATGTGGGAGGCCGAGATAGAATTCAATGGGCGCTGGGGCAGATATCACTTCTTCACCAGGGAATTTGAGATACTGCAAAATAATGAAGGACTGTACCTATATGGAAGAAGGCAGGACTCTACGATTACTTCAAATTCCAATTGCCAAAGCCGGACTTTCTAAGATGCTCATATTTGATTAGCACCCTCACTCCGAGCAAAGACAAAAAGGGATACAACACTTGTGTCCTCCCATCTCTCACAAGGGGCAATGAGCTGAAGCGCTTCAGGTTGACTATCAATTTGGTAAGGGAAGATCTAGACATGAAAGGTATGCACATTCCTACAGAGAAAGAGACTATGGTCCCCGACAATATGAAGAACAGGAATCTGACGAAATTAAAGGACATGGTGGCAATGACACCTACAATTGCCATTCACTTGTGAATGGTCATGCAACATTTTGCATTTCCCGCTCAAGAGAGGTTCACAATGCCATCTAAGAAGATATGGTTTAGTCTATACTTGGTCGACGCCTTCGATTTGACAATCAACATGCCCCATTGGATTATCGACCAAATCCACTTGGCTCATCAAAGGTGGTATAAAAAGCAAAAGTCTGTACTCTATGGATGCTGTGCCCTCACCAGGATTGTGTATAGATGTTTGGCTTATGATGTGGTAGTTCAAAGGGCATTAATTTGGACCAGGGTACAAGAGTTTCAATGCAGATTATCAACCGCACGACCACCCTCCAAGAAAATGAGAGGCGCCGTTTATATACCCTGTGCATAAGCCCGCAGTGCGACGCTGACACCTAAGACAACTCCACGACTTCCTAGGCGGGTACAACCCTTCACTATCAGATTACCAAGACACAACACTGATGGACCGAATCTGGTGTTCCCACCTGTACCAACCAACCTAGAGTCTCCTCACGGATTCACATTAGAAGACCTAACTGATGAGGAGGTTGTCAGAATAATCGAAGCTATTAACGCGGAAGTCGAGGCAGAGCAAGCTAGTGGACAACAAACTGCTACAAACCAACCCCATCCCAGACAACCAGATGTTGTCAATGTGGAGGGTGAAGCAGAAGAAGAACAAGAGGAGGAACATGGTGGACAATCCAAGGAAGAAGAGCAGGAATATGATCAGGAAGCTCTACAAGTACTTGAGGGTGCCCCGGCTTATACGAAGGAATTGAAAAAGCTCTATGATACCATCAACAGGGTTCAAGAGCAACATAGACTGTCCCATGCAGCAGGAAAAGCTCTCATGAACCAAATCCTTGAGGAGGAAGGAGTAGACCAGCAATACCGTGCCACACTTGATATGATATCTGATGCTTTAGGAGTACCTGAGATGGTGCATACCGCCCTTGCACAATCACGAAGAATGGAGCGAAGATATGGCAGACGCCCCCCATGATCAGGAAAACAGATGAATGTAATAGTATCAGAACCACAAGGAACATCCACAACCACGGGCACTGCACACACTGTTCATGATACTAAGGAAACCCATACATCAAGTGCACCCCTGTCACCCCCTTTGCCACCCCTGCCTCCAACTCCACCACATTCACCTCCCACAACCAGTGTAACCACTACTGTCACTGCCTCCGAGTCCACTACCCATACCGAAGCACAGACCGTCAATCAACCCACACAACCCACACACCCTATCTCCACCTCTCTTGTCTATACGGCCACTAACACAGTAATTCTAACCGCAGCCACGGAAAACCTCATTCCCCCAATCACACTTCCTGGCAGTTTGTATTCACAATTGCACACACCACTGTACACTTTCACCACTATCACCGCACCCACAATTCCCATGTTCACAATCACTCCCACCACTGCATCCACTTTTGATTTTATGGACATATCACCCACCTCCGCACCTCTCCCTCCCCCCATACACCCACCATCTCCCATTCCCCCACCACCCACCTCACCATTTTCTAGCACCGCATCCACACCCCCCTTCCCCTTCCCCTTCCCCTTCCCCTTCCCCTTCCCTTCTGCATTCAACACTCTTCCCGCATCCACCCCTATTAATAATGTATTTAATAATATGTATCAGTGTATGTCTCAACTACAACAGCACTACCAGCATCTGGATAACCAACATACGAGACCCTTCCGAAGCCATGAAGAACTTCAAGTACGATTCATTGATCTAGAAAGGGAAAAGCGGCTACTACAACAACAGTATGTCACTTTACAGAAACAACATGAGCAGTTAGTAGTCAATCCACCCCAATCAGATGGAGAAGAAAAACAACAAATGGATGATCTGCTACACTCCCAGATAACAGAGAATCTCAAGCTTCGACGCAACCTGGCCCTCTTACGCAAACACATGTCTACTGCACTCGAGGAGAATAAATGACTACAGAAACAAAACGAAGAAACTTGGAAGCATCCATGGAGGGTTCCCCACAGGAAATCGACCCAGATAAATTCAAGGCCATACCCTCAGCAAATATGCAAATTGTGTTGGAAACCCATGACGACTGTCATGGACGAAGGAAACCATCCTGAACCTAAGATTCCATGTGAACCCTGTATCTCATGATTGGTTCAGAATTAGGAGAAACCAATGCTTCCATTGCGTCCGGAATGTGCCAAAACCCCAAGATCAACTGTCTATTCGCTGAATTCTGACATTGGGAGGTCTTGTTACAAATCGATGACATCATGATGACATCATCAGTTCGCAACCGCCTTGGGAACCGCCCTTGAAAACCTATATAAGGAGGGGTTGGCCACATTCATAATCAGTCTTGCCAATGCCAGTCTTGGGAGCTCAAGGAGTCGTGACCTCCAAGTAAGTACATTCAAGTTCCAGTTCAAGTTCTAGTCTTGTTTCTAGCTCTAGTCTTGTCTAGTCTTGTATTGTGGACATCCTTTCTTGTCCTATTGTAATCTCGTAGTACGAGATCCTTTCTAGTTATTTCTTGTATCCAGTTCATATCCCTGAGGGGATTTCTTGTAATCGAGATATCTTGTTTCCTACCTACGATCCCGGGTTGTGGGATCTCCTGTATCATCTCTAGTCGAGTTTTCCATACCTATTGGTCCCGGGTTGTGGGACATCTTGTATCGATCGTATATTCTTGTAGCATTTTCCCTTCGTGGGTATTCTTGTAATCAGAACTGTGTTTCCGAAATCTTGTCTTGTGTAGTCAGAGAGCACAATCTAGTGCTCCCCTGACATCTTGGCAAGACTATCTTCTATCCAAGACCAGACATCATGGAGAACGCTTATGAACAGATCGTAGCATCACTTCAGAGTCTCCAACAACAAGTCGAAGACCTAAGTCGTCGACAGACACAAGTCGAGATGGGACATCCAGTGCATGTAGGTACACTCCTTCAAGAATTACAAGAACGAATCGGGAGTCTTCAAGCGAATCAAGGGAGTATTCAAGTGAACCAACGGCCCAGTACATCATTTGTGAAGGAACCCAAGATTTGCATGCCAGAAAAGTTCAATGGTGATCGTACAAAGTTTCGAGGATTCTTGCAACAAGTCAAATTGTACATTCGCATGCAGCCTGATAGATACCCTGATGATGCATCCAAGGTCGGTTTTATTGGAACCTTGCTCTATGGTCAAGCTTTATCATGGTTCGCCCCAATCTTGGAGAAGGATATGGCCGTACTTCATAATTATGAGGCATTTCTTGGAGAGCTTGTCGCCACATTTGGAGATGCAGACACGAGTCGAGTGGCAGAAACAAAACTTCGAAAGCTACGTCAAGGTAACCGCCCTGCCTCTACCTATGCATCAGAATTTAGGCAATTGATATGTGACCTCACTTGGCATGAAGATTATTTCATTAGCCAATTTAGATGGGGCTTAAGGGATGACGTGAAGGACCTTCTACTCACGATGCCAGAGGTGAAGACATTGAATGAATACATCAACCAAGCCATTCAATGTGATAACCGTCTTTTTGAAAGGAAACAAGAAAAACAAGTAGAAGGAAGACCTCGCCAATGGAAACCTTTCCAGCCTACTCCTAGAGATGACACTATGCCCGAACCTATGCAGATAGATGTAACTAGGTTCCAGCCTCTAACACCACAAGAGAAACAAAGAAGGAGGGATAACAAATTATGTCTATATTGTGGAAACCCTGGCCACATTGCAGTTAATTGTCCCAACAAGAGAACAAACTCCAAAGTCGCAGCCACCCTTGTAGAGCAGGGAAACGAGGAAGTCCAGTTGTAAAAGAGACCATACAGCCGGACCATGATATACGAAAGGGTCTCATAATTCCATCCACACCCGTAGAAACATGTCTTGCCCCTGTCAAGTTAATCCTGTCTAAGAAGACCCTTTCCCTCATAGCTCTAGTAGATTCAGGAGCGTCCTCATGTTTCATTGATGAAGGACTCGTTAAGAAACATGGAATTCCAGTACTTCGAAAGAACAGACCAGTAGTAGCCGAAGTAGTAGATGGACGGCCTCTAGCATCGGGGAATATAACCATGGAAACCATACCACTAAGAGTACACCTTGGTGACCATGATTCACACATATGTTTCAATGTAATATCGAGTCCAGCAAATATGGTTATCATCGGAATGCCGTGGTTAAAGAAACATAATCCAGAAATTAATTGGGAAAAGAATAAAATCACCCGTCGAGATATCCAGAAGAACCCAACATATGTTGGAGCTAAAGCCTTCATACATGCAGTAAGGAAGGAACCTACATATATGATCTATGCCATACCAGCTCAAGAATCCAAGAAAGATGATCCAGTACAGCTACCCAATCAGTACAACGGCTTTGAAGATGTTTTTGAAAAGAAGAATGCAGATATCCTTCCAGAGCATAGACCTTATGATTGTCCCATAGATCTTCAAGAGGGAACACAACCACCCTTTGGACCAATCTACAGACTATCTCCAGAGGAACTTACAGAACTACGCAAGAACATTGATGAGAATCTAGCAAAGGGGTTTATCAAACACTCGAAGTCTCCAGCAGGAGCTCCTATTCTATTTGTAAAGAAGAAGGATGGGACTCTCCGGATGTGTGTAGATTATCGTGGATTGAACAAAGTCACTATAAAAAACAGATACCCTCTACCACTCATATCAGAGCTCTTGGAACGCCTTGGAAAAGCAAAATTCTTCACGAAAATTGATCTTCGAGGAGCTTACAACCTTGTCAGGATCAGAGAAGGAGACGAATGGAAGACAGCATTTCGAACAAGGTATGGGCATTTTGAATATGTAGTTATGCCCTTCGGTCTTACAAATGCTCCAGCTGTCTTCCAACATATGATGAATGATATTTTTCGAGAATATTTAGATGATTTTGTTGTAATATACCTTGATGATATCTTGATATTTTCAAAAAATCTAGAGGATCATGAAGATCATGTAAAGATAGTCCTAGAGAAACTAAGAGAAAAAGGATTGTATGCGAAATTGGAGAAGTGTTCTTTTCATAAGACAGAAGTGGAATTTTTAGGGTACATAGTATCAGATAAAGGAATTTTTATGGACCCTAAGAAGATTGAGACAATCCTTGATTGGCAACCACCTTCATGTGTTCGAGATGTACAATGTTTTTTGGGGTTTGCCAATTTCTATAGGATATTCATCAGAGATTACTCCAAGATAGTGACACCTCTTACCAAGCTTACAGGGAACTCCAAATTCTCATGGACCGAAGAAGCAGAGAAGGCCTTTCAGACCTTGAAATCAGCATTCACTACTGCTCCAATCCTAGTTCATCCTGATTCTAGTAAGCCCTTCTTCCTTGAGACAGATGCATCGGACTTTGCTCTAGGGGCCATTCTTTCCCAATATGGAGATGATGGACAACTACATCCAGTTGCATATCATTCAAGGAAGTTTTCCCCTCCAGAAATTAATTATGAAATTCATGATAAAGAACTCCTTGCCATAGTAGACGCGTTTGATACCTGGCGTCACCATCTAGAAGGAGCAGCTCATAAAGTCATTGTATATTCAGATCACAAGAACCTAGAGTATTTTATGACCACCCGGATCCTCAATAGAAGGCAATCTCGATGGAGTAACTTTTTATCCAGATTCGACTTTGTCATCACATACCGTCCAGGACGTCATCAATGTCAGTCAGATGCCCTATCCAGAAGATCTTACCTTGCACCAAAGAAGGGTGAAGAGGCCTTTGATCAACAAGAGAGTGTATTACTCAAGCCCGAGCATCTCCAGTTAGCAGCTATCTCTTCAAGCCATCATGAAGATTCAGCCTTGAATCAGTTGATCCGTGAGAATCTACCACAGGATGAATTGTTTTGTAACGTTAAGCAGAAAGCTCAAGAAGGAAAATTCCAAGAAGTAAACGAATTTCAGGAAAAGGATGGTTTACTACTCTATAAGAACCTATTGTATGTCCCTCCAGGAAAGCCCAGGATCCAAGTACTTCAACAACGCCATGACAACCTTGCAGCAGGACATTTTGGAGTAAATAAAACAATAGAACTCATATCAAGGGACTTTTGGTGGCCTCAGATGTGGAAGGAAGTCAAAGAATACATTCGAACCTGTGATACTTGCAATAGATCTAAGGTACCCCGACATAAACCTCATGGCCTCTTGCAACCTCTACCTATTCCAGAAAGGCCATGGGCTTCATTGTCGATGGATTTCATCACAGATCTACCAAAGTCAGATAAGTATGATGCCATTCTTGTTATTGTGGATAGATTTACAAAGATGGCACACTTCATTCCAACTACCAAGGCAATCACAGGTGCAGCCACTGCCAGACTTTTTCTTAGGTACATATTTAGGCTTCATGGATTGCCTGATGACATTGTCAGTGATCGAGGTCCACAGTTCATATCCAGCTTTTGGAACAGTCTTTGCAAGCTCCTTGGTGTTCAAGTTAAACTATCTACAGCAAATCATCCACAGACTGATGGACAAACAGAACGAGTGAATCAAGTCCTGGAGCAATATCTCCGTTGCACTAGCAACTATCACCAAAATGACTGGTTTGAGTTGTTACCCTTTGCAGAGTTTGCCTATAACAATAGTGTTCATGCATCTACTAAGCAAACTCCCTTCTTTGCAAACTATGGACAACATCCAAGGATGGATATACAACTCTCAAATCATGTCAAGAACCCAGCTGCCAGAGACAAGGCCCAGTACCTGATGGACATTCACAAAGAACTGAAGGAAGAGATCCATAAAGCTCAACAACAATATAAGTACTATGCAGATCAACATCGTGTCCAGAATCCATCGTATCAAATTGGGGATAAAGTATGGTTACTCCGAAACAATTTACAAACTTCAAGGCCTTGTGCAAAGTTAGATCATCAAAAGTTTGGACCATTTACCATCTTGGCCAAGATTAATCCAGTCACCTTCAAACTCCAGTTACCGAGTACCATGAGAATACATCCAGTTTTCCATGTATCCATGTTGGAACCATATCAGATTTCACCATTGAGGGGGGAGAGACCTAGTCCTTCACCACCTATTGAGATTGATGATCATGAAGAATTTGAAGTCGAGCATGTCCTAGATTCCAGAATATCCCGGGGAAGATTGGAATACCTTATTCATTGGAAAGGGTATGACATCAGTGATCGTACTTGGGAACCTGCAGAAAACCTTCAGAGAGCACCAATCAAGGTTCGAGAATTCCATAAGAAAAATCCAACGAAGCCGAGACCAGATAACATGACCGCTCCTCGTGGAACTCGTCGCTTGAGGGGGAGGTGATGTCATGGACGAAGGAAACCATCCTGAACCTAAGATTCCATGTGAACCCTGTATCTCATGATTGGTTCAGAATTAGGAGAAACCAATGCTTCCATTGCGTCCGGAATGTGCCAAAACCCCAAGATCAACTGTCTATTCGCTGAATTCTGACATTGGGAGGTCTTGTTACAAATCGATGACATCATGATGACATCATCAGTTCGCAACCGCCTTGGGAACCGCCCTTGAAAACCTATATAAGGAGGGGTTGGCCACATTCATAATCAGTCTTGCCAATGCCAGTCTTGGGAGCTCAAGGAGTCGTGACCTCCAAGTAAGTACATTCAAGTTCCAGTTCAAGTTCTAGTCTTGTTTCTAGCTCTAGTCTTGTCTAGTCTTGTATTGTGGACATCCTTTCTTGTCCTATTGTAATCTCGTAGTACGAGATCCTTTCTAGTTATTTCTTGTATCCAGTTCATATCCCTGAGGGGATTTCTTGTAATCGAGATATCTTGTTTCCTACCTACGATCCCGGGTTGTGGGATCTCCTGTATCATCTCTAGTCGAGTTTTCCATACCTATTGGTCCCGGGTTGTGGGACATCTTGTATCGATCGTATATTCTTGTAGCATTTTCCCTTCGTGGGTATTCTTGTAATCAGAACTGTGTTTCCGAAATCTTGTCTTGTGTAGTCAGAGAGCACAATCTAGTGCTCCCCTGACAACGACCTCCTGGAAGCCCATGCAGCATTAGAAAGAGAAAGAGATGACCTGTTAAAGCAGCTGGCAACCCAGCAAGAGTCACCAAGCAAAGTCACAACCGCAGTTGACACGTCTGAAGAAGTAAAAAAAACTCAGAGCAGAACTAGAAGAATTACGAAGTAAAGTCATGCAATACGAGCGTCAATCCTCTCCCCTTGTCGAACCTGAACCTGAAGACTTAGTACCAATTGAAGTAGAGGAAACCTTCGAAGACCCATACGTTCCCATGCCTGCACCAGGGGGCAAGCAAACAGAAGAGGGCATGGACACCATCGAGATCGAGGCTCCTGAATGGATGCAGAGGTTAGAGAAAGTGGCCACAACCCATGATGATAGAGTGGCCGTTTAGATAGCGTCTATGTCACGTTTGGAAGAGGTAGTCATAAAATCGGATTACTTTAGAAACCTCTCCCATCATAGGTGGATCGGCACATCCGACGATTTGTATGTTCCTTTCTATGTCTTAATGGCGGATTACAATGCTGAAATCAAGCACCACACCTCAAAAGAACCAACCTCGGCAACACAATTTGCACCGGACGATATCCCAGCAAGTGCCAAGCAGGGGAATATACATCAACCTACGTGGAGGATTCGTCTGCTTGAAACCTACCCTGAGATGGTAAGGACATGGAATAACATGCCTTTGTATATCAAAGACAACCCATGCTACTGCCCTGTCTTTCGAAGAAGGTCATGGCCGGAATACACAAAAACTGTGCTGACAACCAAAGGATGTGAGAAATGGCTCAATTATGTCTACTTAGCACCACCTAAAGGCCAACCTACCATAGGCTATATGATTTCGACAATTTGGCATTGGGGGGTCCGGTTCAAAAATGTACCGGCTGTCATGGCCCAAATGTGCCTTAAAATTTTTGAACTTATGTTGGTCACCTTCAGGACCTTCAAGAATGTCAAGGAACCTCATCTGTCAGCTCTTGGATTTAATGAAGGTAATCAGGATCTTGTCTACG
>CM035411.1:29370806-29623306 GCA_020310875.1 Ceratopteris richardii | reverse complement strand
CCACACGGATACTGGGGGTGGTGCTCATGTCATACACCAAGTCGTAATTTCCATTGCTAAACCCCGGAAGACGTACCTGTGGTGCGGCTGCATTTCTAAAGGTCTTCAGCACTACTTGCATCATATCTAAGATTTTAAGCATCATTTGCGCTGCTACATCTGGCATGGGCTTCAAGCGCGGCATCCAGTGGCGAATGGTTCCCATCATATATGCTACCGATGGTGGTCCTTGTGGTGGCGCGATGTACGGGTAGTTCAGCCATTCCTTGCATTGCGCATTGTTCTGTACCTTGATATTAAATGCCTTCCACGACCTACGGCGGGGGACTGGACCGTAGCATGGGTTGTACAGCAGGTGTAGCGGCGCGTTGTTCCATGTGCGTAGCATTTCTGGATAAGTCTCTAAAAGTTTCTGCCGCCAGGTGGGTTGACGAATTTTGCCTTTTCGCACCTCTGGAGGAAGGTCTTCGGGTTGAAATTGGGTCGCAAAGGTAGGAATCTGACCCGTGACTCTTTGTATTTCTGCGTTATAATCCGCCAAGATAATATAATACGGCCTGTATTGGAGTTCGGATGAGAGGATCAGGCGTCTCGATGACAGGTTCTTGAAGTAAGCCGATTGTAGCACAGTTTCCTCTATGACCCTCATGGCCTGATTTTGCACTATTGTGCGCTCTTCGTGCGAACTCCCGATTTCCTCCACTTGACGTAGCCATGGGGGCCGTGGTGCCTCGAATGTGTCCTGAGCTTCTTCTGTTTGTTGGCCTCCTGGGAATGGTTGTGGATCGTATTCTTCGTCAAACGTTTGTTCCACAGGAATTTGCACAACTTCTTCGTCCGTGGGAGCCTCTGGAGGGGAAGGTGGCCTCTCATATTGTAGAAGACGTGTTTGCAATTCAGTAACCTGTTTCTGGAGATCTTTTATGGCCTCTGCGTCTGTGATGAGTGAAGCCGCGGAGGGGGTGGTTGGAGAGGCTGCTGTTGGTCCTTTTTGGTGTTTCTGCTTCAATAGTCCCAGTTCCTCCGATAGCTTATCATGTGCTTCAAGCAGCATGGCATAGTCTTCCAGTATGATCTTGATATTATCGGGGGTCACTGCTTGAAACTTGGATGGGCTGATGGGTGCCCCCGGTGTGCTCTCAATAGCTGCTTCCAGGTTCTCTTGATTTTGTAATTGCAGGCGTCTGTTCTCTTCCTGAGCAGCCGCAAGATGGCGTTTAAGTAGCGCCATATTTCGCTGAAGTTTTGAGTTGCGTTCCAGCTGTGTCCGTAGGTGACCTTCTACCACCTGTATCGCTTCCGGATCTGTATTCTGTAACTGTACTTCCAATATGCCATGAGCTTCTTGGAGAGTTTGGAACTGTGTGTGGAGGCGAGCATTTTCCTCCTCTAGTGCCGCGAGGCGGTGCTGTAGTGTCTCTGAGTGCTTGTGCAGGCGTTCGTTTTGTTGCTGGAGCTGAATGTAATCTGTCCTTAAATTTGATATACAAGCCAGCATGGTGTCCAATGCATTTCCTATAGATGAGTGGGTGGTGTTTACAGTAGGAGATGCATGGGAAGGGAATTGGGGAAGGGGAACAGTGAATGATGTGTCTATGGAAGTCGTGTGTGTGAGTGAAATTGGTGGAGGGGGAATGGGAGGGGGTGAAATCGTGGGGGGAGGTGCCGTGGGTGGTGAAATGTCCATACCTTCCGGAGTTGGTGTGAGTGTGGGGTCAGCCATGTACATTGGGATGGTAGGTGGTGTGTGTGTGGAAGTGGTGAATAGATGCGAAGTGGGGTGGGGAGCTGAAAAGAAAGGAAATGGTTGAGACCCTGGTTGAAAAGTTCTAGCAAGGAGGTCATGGAGGGATTGTAGAAATGGAGAGAGAGTGGTCGGGGGTTGAGGTCGTAAATTGGAGGAGGGCGCGAAGGGTTGCGTGGTAGCAGGGAAGCCCATGAATGTGGATCTAGGGTCAGGATGACCCATGGCTGAGGGCATGGGGGATGGTTGCCCTAGGGCAGGCTCTAGAAGCGGTTCGGTGGATTGTGTGGTGATGGGGTTTGCTTCAAAGATGGGGTTATCAGTGGTAGAGAATAGGGTGGAACTAGAGATGGGAGTACGGAAAATGAAGGTTGGGTCGGTGGGTTGAGTGGTTGAGGTGACTTCCACTGTTTCTGCTCTAGGAGGTGATGGTGGGGGTGGGGGTGGTAGTGGCTCAGCGGACTCCTCATGGGTGGCTGGGTGCTGTTGGCTAGCTGTCTGGGAGGTTGTTCTGATAGTTTCAGGTGTAGTAGTCGGCTCCTCTGCAACTGTAACGGGAATTTGAATATTTTTGCCTGGGCGAGGTCGTGTCTGGAACCTTCGTGGGTCATATTGAACTGAAGGCCTCTGAATGGCAGTGCGCACAGCTTCTACAACTCCATATGTTTCTGCCATCAATAAGAGACCTTCCCTGTACCCTGAGTCAACTCCCGCTTCTTCCAACAACTGAGTCATAAGTACTCTGCTGCTCTGTTCAGTGAGTAACTGCTGCGATCGCACTCTTTCCATAATCTGATACAGCCTTCGGAGTTCTGCTGTATATGCTGGGGCTTCAGTGGTCTCTTCTTCATATGCTTCTTCTTCTTCCGGGTGTCCGTGTTGTTGGCTTTGCTGAGCGTCACTCCAATGGACATGTCTACCGTCTGTAGACTTTCTTCTTCTCCGTGAGGATGTGCCCTGCTCCTCTGCCTCTGAATAAAACTCCACATCAGAGAATTGTGTGCTTTGTAGGAATGCTTCGAAATCCTGGGGGTCCAGTCCTTCAGCCTCTCCAGTGGCAGCAAACTCGAATTCAGGTGTAACCGGAGGAGCCGATGGGGTGGGTTGTGTCGTAGTGTCAGATTCCGACCTGGGTATCCTAATGGTAAAAGGAGGTACAGTGCCCTCTCTTAATGGTGATGCCTCAGGAGTAGTCAGGACTTCCCTTGTCTGGACACACGGAATCGCGCCCCTCATGCGCTTGGACTGATGTGTGGATGTCTTGAGCCTTTTAAACATTTGTAATTGTGCCCAAGTTAAGGCACGCTCAATGGGGACATCATATGCTAAGCATCGGTAAATGATGCGTGTGAGTGCACAGCATCCGTTCACCACTAATTTCCTAGAAGCCCGTTTGTTCGCTTCATACAACTGATCTATAATCCACACTGGTAGCTTAATAGGTAGCGCACCTGCTTCCGCCAAGTAGAGAGCAAACCAGATCTTCTTGTGTGGTTGCGTGAATCGGTCTTGACCGGGGAAGGCGAAATGTTGCATGCACATGCGGAGAGGGATGGACACATTTGGGGTGAGGGCTGCCATGTCTTTCAGCTTCACTACTTTCCTGTCCTTCATGTTGTTGGGAACGAGAGCATCCTTTTCTGAGGGCACATGCGTGCCATGCATATTTAAAGCATCACTCACCAGCTCCACAGTAAGTTCAAACCTCTTCAACTCGTTGTTGCCCAGCAGTGAGGGGAGAACAAATGATCCGGGTTGGTCCTTATCTTCATGAGCTTGTAATGTGGAGACCAGATAATAACATCGGAGGAGATCGGGTTTAGGTAGTGGGGCTTGAAAATATTCCGCCAATCCTGCTCGTTGCCATATGGTTTGTAGATCTTCGGTGTTCTGTAAAGTCTCGAACTCCTTGGAGAAAAATTGGAATCGCACCCATGATCTGTCATATTCGCATTTAGACTCCCATATATACTTAGCCTCTCCTAATGGCCCTGGCATGCCATTGAACCAATGAGAATTGGCATGGACTCTTTCTGTGATCCCTGTGGGTGGGTCCGGCACCGGGAGTTGCTGAAGGTGTTGCATTTCCACTGGTCGTTCCGTCGGGGGCACGTCCACAGGTAGACTATCCACATCAATTCCTGCAGTAAGTATCCCTACTTGTGAGCCCGATCCTGTCGCTTCTGCCATTTTACTTCTTGCCTTCTGCTTCTGTGAGAATATAGAATCATGTGTTAACATCGTAATGGACAGAATAAATCCGTTGTTGTCCCCGTTACAACATTAACATGAGGTAGATGGTGAGTTAGTGGTTAGTAAGTGCACGAAGACAGTGTGTGTAGTTAGTTCGTGGGTAGTCCTAAGAGACTAATGCAGTTAGTAAGTGGGGATGAATTTACAAATTGGGGGTTGGGGGTTTTTTACAGGTCTTTGGCTGCCAATTGCAGTGGATGGGTCTTTTTCTTGGTGCCGTAGAGGCTTTAGAGATCTTTACAGTTGTAGTGGCTTGAAAATGAGGCTTTTTAGGGACCCATTTACAAGTGATTACATGCGTGCTCTTGGGTCTTGGTGTGTTCCTGAGTGTTGAGAACGATTGAATACTGGCTGTACGCGTAGGTGGGTTATGTTGTGTAGGTTGTGGCCTCGGCATAGCTACTTGCGCCCTCAAGCAAGTCTTAGGCACCCAAATTTGTCTTGATTGTGGGCTAGCCTTCATCGACTTCTTGGGCACCCAAATAGATTTCACATTAGCAGAAGAATTTCCGAAAGACTTCTTATTAGTGACGTGTTGTCGGTTACTAATAAGAGGCTTTGACCGTGTGGTTGGCTCGAGTGCAGCCGGGTGTTCGCCTTTCCGCACCCACACTTGGTTTCCTTGCTGAGATATTTTGCTGTGCAGGTACTTTTGATTTCCGGCATAGGTAGTATGCTGCTTCTTTTGCCATTGATCCACCTTTGGTTGCTGCCTCCTTCTGGTTTTTGGAAAAGAAGGGAGTTCCGTTGCATCCCTGACTCCTTTTTTGAGAACATCATTCCTCTGCAACACATAGTTTTGGACAAGAATAGCATGGTCAACTTTATGTGCGCCCCTGGAGGGACCAGGAGTCTGTGCCGTTCCTAATTCCTTGAGTGCTCCGTTATCTAATTCTACTGAAATTCGATTATGATTGACCCATACCTGAAGAAGTCCACTTCTTAGGTTTAAGTTGACTGCTTGGTCATAAATCCAGTCTTGACCTAGGACAAGAGGTTCAGTGAGATCATCATCTTGACACACTAGTACTTTAACTGTCATTGCCTCATCATGAATGTAGAGGGGAAGTTCCACCTCGCCCATGCAAGGGGTTTCCACGCCTCCCAATCCTATGAGATACGCTTCCACAGGGTTGATAGTTAACTGCAACTCTTGACAGTAAGATACTTTAACAGCACTAGTGGCTGCTCCTGAGTCAATCAAGGCTCTTACGGTCCTTGCACCCTTTCCTTGTCCTATATCTAGGGTTATGAAAGGACGTCGATCAATTATTCTATGTGAGCTTGTTCCTGCGACTTCACACATGGCCATCGGATATCCTTGATCTGCATAGTCATTCGTTCTAGGCTGATCTCTACCTTGCCTTCGTAACTTCATCCTTCTGATGCGTTCTAAAGCTTCTGCTTGAGCTTCTTCGCGAACTCGCTTTTCTTCCTCTTTGCGTTTCTTAGCAGTGTTGAGTCGGCTGAGCATTTCCTCCGTGAGGGGTTCCTGATACAACTTGACTCTGCAACCGCTAATATAGTTAGGGAGAACATCACCTTCTAATGTGGCTAATTGCACAGCTCCACTTGTGGAGATCCTATTAATGATCAAAGGTCCGTAGCCTCTCTTTTCTAGTTTCCTCGCGTGTTGTTTCAGTGTATAGACCAGGACTAGATCTCCTGCTTTCAAGCCTTTATCCTTCACATGGGCATCAAAATATGCCTTCTGCCTCTTCTTAGCTGCATATATTCCTGCAGCGGCTCTCAGTCTTGTTTCCCCTAATCGTTCAAGGTCAAAGATCCTAGAGGAGAGCTCATGACCTGTCCATTCGTGCTCCTGTGCTACTCTCAATGTAGGAATCAAGAAATCCAAGGGTAGCACAGCGTTTTGGCCGAATACCATCTGAAAGGGGGTGGCTTGAAGTACCGTTTTGTAGGCAACTCGGTATGCCCAGACAGCATGGTGTAGCTGTTTGTCCCAATCCGAGCGTTTAGTGTTTACTAATTTCGTCAATACATTACATAAGATCTTATTAGTGCTCTCAGCTTGTCCATTAGCTTGAGGGTGATAAGGGGCAGACTTCTTGTGTATTACCAAGAATTCTTGGAGTAGATTTTCAATCACTTCGTTCAAGAAATGAGTGCCTCTATCACTTACAAGCTCTATAGGTAGCCCGTATCTCGTGAATACATTCTCAAACAAGAATTTGGCAGTTGTTTGAGCATCGTTCTTGGTTGTAGCCTTTACCTCTACCCACTTGGTGAGATAATCTGTTGCAACAATGATGTATTCCGCATGAGAACCTTTCGCTGGGGGATTAATAGGACCTACGAAGTCTATTCCCCACTTAGAGAATGCACGTCCACCCATCATAGGTTTCAGTGGCATCTCATCTTTGCGTATAGGATACTGAGTCCTCTGACAGACATCACACCGTTTCACATAAGTATGTGCATCCATGTGAAGGGTAGGCCACCAGAAGCCCGCAAACAATATTGCCTTGATTACCCGATCTGGTCCAAAGTGTCCTCCTGCTACACCTTGGTGAGCAGTCTCCAAGATTTTGAGATATTCACTTTCATGGACACATAGCCTCAGGTAACCATCTTTACCGCGCTTATATAGATTATCACCTATGAGTGAGTAATCCAAAGCTTCTTGTTCTAAGCTCCTTTTCCTAGCTAGAGTCATGTCTGGAGGGAATGTGTTTGTTCTCAAGAAGGATACTAGAGGTTCACTCCAATCTGGCACAATGGATACTTGATAAAGAGTGGCATGTTCCACTGGTGGTTTAGTGCAACAGATTGGGCATTCCTTGCACAACTTTTGGACATCCGCTTCCATAGTTGGCCAGTGCACTCCGAATCTCTTTAGAGTCTGTAAAGTTCGTTGCTTTGAATGGTGTTGCTCTAACGCACCTACATGTGCTAATTGCAACCATTTAGCGTACTCATCCTCTTCTACACAACAAGCCAAGATCCCTTGATCTGTGTGCTTGTACATGCTTCCTGCCATGATATGGTACTTTTGGGCTTTTACGATCTCTCTATTCCGTGTGTTCACCACTGGATGATTAGGCCCGTATGTCAATACTGGTACTATTGGCTTGGCCCACTGCGGCACCACTTCCAAATTAAACAAGTAAGCATCAGGAAGGTCATCTGACACTCCTTGTGGGGCTTCTCCCGATGTGAGCCTAGAGAGATGATCTGCTCTTAAATGAGTCCTACCTTTTCTTACCACAACCTCAAAATCATATTCCATTAGCAAGAGAAACCATCTCACTAATCTTCCTGTATTGCATGGCTTGTTTACAAGGTACAGCAATGCCTGATGGTCAGTAAAAAATTTAAACTTGTTTGCAAGCAAATAGTGTCTAAATTTCTTAACTGCATATACCATGCCTAAACCTTCTCTCTCCGTAGTGGTGTAATTTCGTTCAGCCGCATTCAACTGTCTACTGGCATAGGCAATTGGAAGATCCATATTACCTTCACCAGTAGGTTGTGCAAGTACACATCCAATAGCATAATTGGATGCATCCACGTGAACATGGAATGGCTTATTCCAATCTGGTGTGGTCAAGATTGGTGCTGAACATAATCTTCGTTTAAGCTCCTGGAAGGAATTCTCACATTCATCCGTCCACTCAAAGTTAGTCAGAAGCCCGTACATGGGCTTTGCAATGACAGCATACATGTGTATAAATCGTCGGTAATAACCACAATGCCCCATGAAAGCTTGTACTTCCTTGACATTCTTTGGCCTAGGTAGCTCTGCTATGGCTCTCACTTTTTCTTCATCGGTAGATATGCCATTCTTTGACACTATGTGTCCTAGAATCTTGCCTTGCCTGACCATAAAAACGCACTTTTCTGGGTTCAGGCAAACTTGATATTCTCTACATTTGTCAAAGATTTGTCTGAGTTCAGGGATATGGGTTTGTCTAATGTTGGAATGAGCACAAAGATCATCAACGTAGACTTCTAAATTCTTCCTCAGGAACTCCTTAAACACATGGCACATCAGCCTCTGGAAGGTAGCTGGAGCATTGGTAAGCCCAAATGGCATTACTCTAAAAGCAAAAATGCCCCATTCTGTAGCAAAGGCTGTCTTATGCTGATCCTCTGGGGCTATGGCTACTTGATTGTAGCCTGAAAATCCATCAAGGAAGCTGTACACTTCCTTGCCTGCCACTCTTTCTAAGAGGTGTTCTGTGATGGGAAGCGGATAGTTATCTCGAATCGTGGCTGCATTAACTTTTTTCAAGTTAATGCACACACGAAGCTTGCCATTCTTCTTGGGCACCACTACGATGGGGGATACCCATTCAGTGTGCTCAATTTCATAGATAAATCCAGCTTCAACCAGTCTATCTATCTCTTCTTTGATCTTAGCAGCGTAATTATCGTTATATGTGTAGGGTTTTTGCTTAGAGGGTTTAGCATCTGAGGTCATGGGGATAGTGTGTGAGCATATATCGGGGTCAACACCTTTCAAATCCTTGTAACTCCAAGCGAATACATCTCTGTATTCTCTTAGCAAGGCTATCAACGCATGCTCTTCTTCCTCTGTTAGGTCATGACCTATGTACGTGCATCTCTCCTCTCCTTCTTCTAGGGCCACTACTATTTTCTTGGTGGTTTCTTTGTTATCATAGGCCTCTCCTGATTGTGCCTCTCGTTTAGGCATTCTTATCATGACTCTCCTGTCATCTATCTCATACTTCTTAAAATTTTCTGGGACCTCAAACAAAGATTCTTCCTCTTCTGGTGGGGCTTCTCTCTTCTTTCGTTTCTTTCCTTCTTCTTTCGGGGTCACATGTGTTGCTAATCTTACATCATTTGTAACCTCTCCATGCCTCTGGGGTTGAAATTCTACTTCATGGAGGTATTCTTCATCTGATGCAAATGGTGGGTCCATAATGATTGACTCTAGATCGGAGTCACTTGCCTCCTCAAATGCGTCAGGGCTAGGTTCGCATTCTTCTAGAACTGCCTCTCCCATGATTGGCTCTATGGAGAAGACTGAAATGTCATAGCCATCCTCATCACAGTGAGGTGTCCATTGTTCTTCATTGATGGCCACGTCCATTGTTGCTAAAATTTCTGCCCAACCGTGAGGTTCAAATTCTTCGTCTGGAAAAACTACAGGTGCATAGGCTGGGTCTTGGATTGATCTATGGGTTTCTTTCGCACCTACCTCTCTGGCTTTTTCTCTCTTCTCTTCTTCTACTGCTACTTTACACATCCATAAGTGGGTGTCTTCATGCATCCATGAGGATCCCGATCCTATGGAATGCACAGATTCCGTATCATCTTTGGCTCTATGGATGGGATTCCATTGGATAGGAGGGACATCTCTATGAGAATAATCCTTGAGATTGACTTTGGTCGTAACACCCAAGTGTTGCAAATACAAGGAGTTGGTTCCCCAATCCTGTACCACTTGCAATTGCCGCATAAATGGTCTTCCCAAAATCATCTCATAGGCATGATTCTTGCTAAAGTCACATATAGCAAATGTATGCTCAAACTCTACACCACAAGTGGTGAGAGTTATTCCTTCTAGCAATCCTAAGGGTCTCTCTATGTGACCATCGGCCATCTGCAATTTCATTCTCGTTGGCCTGAGTGCCGGCTTGCCCCAACGCTTCCATAGGGAAGTGGTGGCAATTGCAACTCCTGCACCAGAGTCCAAAATTGCCTTGGTGGTGTACTCTTGGTAGGTAATGGGAAGATAGGTGTTCCCCTCTTCACCTTCACACATATCTCCTATCTTATCCAAGGGAATTTCTGGCACTGTCCTATGGGATCCTACCTGGGAACGTGGTTTTGCTATCTCTGGTACTTGTTTGGCTACATGTTTCCATAATTCGGGTTTAACCTTGAGTAGCTCTTCTAACTTGAGATTGCATTGCACCTTAGTGTTTTTCACTACCTCCGTGTCCCTAGGTATGACTGAATCTTCGTTTCTTACCATGACTGTGGGGGTTCTCATACAAGTAGACTTGGCTTCCCATGGTCCTGTGAAGTGGGGTAACTCTTGTATGGAATTAGATTCAAAGTCCAATCTCTCGTGAGATTGAGTACTCTCATGTTCCCCGAAAATAGATGGAATGTCTTGTGGGAATTGGTCGTGTGCATCATCCACAAGTTCAAAGGGAGGGGCGACCTCACTTTCGTTATCCCATTTGTCTTCTTGAATCTCTCGTAGGAAGTCTGGTGCAAACCGATTCATAGAAGAAGAAGTGTCTGGCTCCGTAGAATTAGGCGCATAAGCAACCTGGGAAGGAGGGCTTATTCTATCGTTGGCTCTCTCCTCGTTCTCATAGATGGCTGGAGCACAGGCTTCCTGGGGGGGGTTACTTATTCTATTACTTTTCCGAACAGGCTCATATGCTCCCTGAGAAGGAATGTAGGCAACCTGTGGAGGTACGTGAGCTTTCGAGGGAGGCTCATCTGCCTTTTGGGGGGAAAGATAAGCTTCTTGAGGAGGCACCTGGGCTTCCTGAAGAGGCTGGCTTATCCGTTCTCTTGCCCTTTCCTTTCTTTGAGGGGCAGGTTCCTTTTCTGATTGTGCAATTAGCCTCTCTATTCTTTCTAAGGAGGAGGGGTTGTCTGGTTCCGTGGAATTGGGCACATAAACTTCCAATGGGGAATGAGTCATGTTTTTGCTTGCTTTATTTCTTTCTTGATTTTTTTCTTCCTTGGCAGATCTTGCAATTATGCCCTCTAACTTCTCTAGAAGTCCATCCAAGTGTAATTGTGTCTTGGCTGAGCCCGAGTAATTGAAAAGGCGACTAGCTTCAAACATAGTCTGAGCCAATGCGACCATTTTCGCGCAAAGCTTGGTTCTTTCTATCTCTAGGTCAGCCCTAGGGTAGCACTTGTCATGATCTGTTACATTTGGCCCTTCTTGGATTCTGGCCTGATATGCTTTAAGCATCATGTCTATGTCTTCGGGAGTGGGATCAGCTAATACTGATCCTGTTTGGGGTGGTGGGTGGGTTGCGTGGGCTGTCTTAGAGGGTGAAGGGATGGAGGGTGATGGGGATGGTAGCGGTGGGAATGTGTGAGAGTGCGGTTGAGACGTGATCTCTATGATTTTAGCCTTGGTTTCTCGTAGACTTTCCTCAAGTTCGCTCATCTTCTTTGCCCATTGCCTTTTCATGCGTTCGCGGCTATCTTTCCAAGCTCTTGTTCTCTTTTTATTTTGGCTCTCAGTATCGCTAGCATCTAGGTTCTTTTCCTTACCTACCCCTTGGTTTTGCTGCACTGCTTGAGCTCTCGTGACTACCTGTACTGGTGCAGTGGAAGTGACGCTTCCTGAGGAGTCTACCACTAACCCAACAACGTTGATAGGGGTGATTTTTGGTATGCTATTGGGGTTCTTTGGGCAATCTCGTAAGAGATGCTCTTTTCCGCAATCTTGGCAGAAGCCTTGGATCGTCACCGACTGGGTTTGCGTAGGTGGAGGCAAGGGACAATCACGAATGAGGTGATCTCCTTGGCATCTGTAGCACGGTCCTCTAGGAAATGGTGGTCGTACTCGCCTAGGTTGAGGTCTAGGGTTGGGGTTTGTATACATGATGTTCGTGTAATCTGACTCCCAACTAGGTTCGTTCGACTCTTCACCATAGTAGGACTCTCCATGTTCTGGGGACTGCATGTAGTAAGCCTGGGGGCTATCCACATGGGTAGAATCAAAGCTATGGTCACTTGGGTCATTTTCAGAGATCAAGGATGTTACCGGGACTATAGCTCTATTCAGGTTCTCTTCTGCAGCCGTATACTTTACCGGAATCACATTAGCTGGGGCAGGGGGTTGTTGTGCTAGCACAGGCTGAGGCCTTTGTTGGGCCTGATACTGTGGTTGGTAGGTTTGTTGGGGTCCAGCATATTGTGGTGGTGGATTTTGGTTCTGGTATCTGCCTTGTTGGTAGGGTTGCGGATAGGGTTGCCTAACTGCCTGCTTGTTGTATGGGCAGTCTTGTGCGGTGTGATTGGTGTATCTCCGTTCTATGGTGCAGTACTGGCTACTAGGGTTTACTTGGGGTTGAGCCATAATGGGACAGACGTTCGCCATATGGTCACCACCGCATGTATAGCACCTTTTCACAGGGGCAAACCTTGGGATTTGTTTGCTAGTTACACCTAGTTTCTGAGCTACTTTTTCGGCAAGTTCTTCAATTGATGTGGCTTGTGTGGAAGATTGACTCGATGCACTATCTGAATCTTTGTAAATTTTGGACAACTCTAGCTCTTCTCCTAGGTTATCTTCAATGTCAATGCACATACGTACACATTCTTCTATAGTCCTAGGGTCTTTCAGATACACATAGGATCTCAATTTTGGGCTCAGCAATCCGTCAAGAAATAAGGCTACTTGTTTAGCAGATGTGGGTAGCTCCGAAATAGGGCACCTTTCAAGATATTGTCTAAATCTTCTTCCTGCAAGTCTCACAGTCTCTTGAGGGGTTTGCTTGAAGCTGTGAATCAGTGAGGAGGTGTTGTGTCTTATGCCGCTCTTAGAGAACTCTATAATGAATGCCTCTAGGAGTTGATCTATACTCCTGAACTGGCGTTCATCTAATGGCTGAAACCACGTAAGTGCTGTGTTCCTAAGGGTTAGACCGAAGGCATTGTACTGCGTGAACAGATCCTCCACTTGTTCAGCTCTCAAGACTTGCTTGAACTCTGCCACATGATCATAGGGATCTCCTGTGCCGTCAAAGTAATTCTTCATGGACTTAACTAGTTGGGTGGGTCTCAAAGTTCTTGTGTGCTCTCTAGGCCTCGGCAGAGGGAATCCATCTACATTTCTTTGGTTCCTGTGGGCTCTATGCATCTCAGGTTCTACCCTATTCCTCTCCGTTCTCGTTCTTTCTCTGCCCACTGGATTGGCAAAACTTACCTCTGGTCTATCTTTACTTCTGTCTCTTTGCATACCATGAGCCTGGGATGTTCCAGCTCCAGGGTGACCATAGGCTACATTTGATCTTGGTTGGGGGAAAATGAATTCGCCCTTCCAAGTGTAAGCATGCCTATCATTTTCTGTCACCACAAAAAATCCTCTCTGACGTGTGGTCTAAGTAGGTCACTCTACCTGGGCTATCTGGATCCTTAAACTCATAGATCATGATTGTTCCTATGTCAGTTGGGTGATCCGGTTTATACCTCCAGAAGGCTTCGTCCGTTTCTCGATTGAGAAGCAAATCTATGCACTTGTTATCTTGGGGGATCCACTCAGGCGTGATAATCCTAGTGAGAACTGATTTACCCCGAGGGGTTCTAGGTTCCGCACCCATGTTCCCTTGTTCCAGGTCACCTAAGTCCGCTTCTGAGATTACATTCCCAAAGTCATCTGTCCTATCAGGATGACTAGTGACTACATATATAGTTCCTTCTTTGTCCAGGTATGCACTATTTTCAAACTTGACAGCTGGGTGTTCTAGTCCAATGGATTGATCAGGGTTTTTAATCTGGACCACAGATCTTCCTAAGCCGTCCTCATAGATGCTAGCACCTAATCGGTTGGTCCTCAGGTACTCCAACTGTGTTTTGTAAGGGCCTTCTACCCTGTACAAGTAGGGCACTCCTGAACTTCCCGTAGGTTTGTCCATGCCTTGAGACATCTCTGACTCACTGGTCTCAGAGCGAGGGTAGTTCGAGTGGTGGCTCAACTGCTGGGCCCAAGACCTAGCAGTGTGGTTAACACTAGCCTCTGAAGACCTAAGGCTTTGTCTCTCTCTTACTAGGTGTCGTCCTGATCTAAGGTTCATATGCCTAACTGATTAGCCCAAATTTTTGCCGAGAGTACAACCTCATTGCCGATCAATTGGTACCAGTCACTTGATTCTTTTTAGTTATTCCTCGTGTTTAAAGTCTTGTCTGCTATTACGTCGTCAGGAATGCTTAAATGTTCTTCGTACTTTCAGGTTGATCGTTCCACGTTAGGTTCTTTCCTTTATGTTGTCGACAGTACAGAGATTAAGTTTTTAGCTTGAACTTGAGTTTTTAGGTAGTCTTCAACTTGATAGTGGCCTATCGTCGCCCTGACTTACTCCTACTTCTAATCGCTCTTAGCCTAGGCTAGGAATTGACGAAGAGGAGTTGAGAATACTCCGACCTTTCTTGCCGAACCTTGCTCTTTAGTGCTCGAGAAGTTGATTCTCAAGCGTGTGCCACACCCTTGCTTGGATACTCTCAATTGCTTCTCAATAGGCCTGCATAAATCCCAAGATTAGCTCCAAGTAGACCTTTCAATTGACAGACAATTTATTTCAGACACTTTGTTAATGACCCTTGTTCCCCCTTTTGCATTGTTAGAAATTTACTCTGGAGCTCCCTTGGTGTTCCTACCCCTCAGTGTGTCAACTTCCAAATATCCTATCTGAAAATCAACGCGTTATTCTTATAAAAAACAGTTGAGGGCGTGTAGTATATGTCACGAGCTTTCCGACAAGCCCTAGAGCTCAGAAAATGGATTTCGTATGAAAAAGTTATGACCGTTCAGGGTTTAGGGGGTTAACTAGACAAACAGATACTATCAGGGATTTTAATGCATTTTCTAAGGCCTTTGTAAGTATATGAATACTTGAGAGTGCAAATATGCCCAAAATTTAGCCTAAATTTCCAAAAATTCACTCCTTAATTTTTTGCCGAAAATGCCTGTCTATCGCGATAGACGGTGTCTGTCGCGATAGACACAATCTATCGTGGGGGGCTGTCTGTCGCGATAGACGGTGTCTGTCGCGATAGACAGTGTCTATCGTGGATTTCTGTCTGTCGCGATAGACGGTGTCTGTCGCGATAGACGGTATCTGTCGCGGATTTCTGTCTGTCGCGATAGACGGTGTCTATCGCGATAGACGGTGTCTGTCGCGAATTTCTGTCTGTCGCGATAGACGGTGTCTGTCGCGATAGACGGTGTTTGTCGCGAATTTCCTGTCTGTCGCGATAGACGGTGTCTGTCGCGATAGACGGTATCTATCGTGGATTTCTGTCTGTCGCGATAGACGGTGTCTGTCGCGATAGACGGTGTCTGTCGCGATAGACGGTGTCTGTCGCGGATTTCTGTCTGTCGCGATAGACGGTGTCTGTCGCGATAGACGGTGTCTGTCGCGATAGACGGTGTCTGTCGCGAATTTCTGTCTGTCGCGATAGACGGTGTTTGTCGCGATAGACGGTGTCTGTCGCGAATTTCTGTCTGTCGCGATAGACAGTGTCTGTCGCGATAGACGCTGTCTGTCGTGGGTCTCTGTCTGTCGCGATAGACGGTGTCTGTCGCGATAGACAGTGTCTGTCGCGATAGACTGAAAAAATGCAAATTTTTGGAAAACTTCTAGTGTTCTAGAGTGCCCTCAAGGTGTAGGTTACAGTGCTAATCATGCATTCACAAATTTTTAAGATTTTCTGTCTGTCGCGATAGACAGAGGTTGTCGTCCCGGGAACTGTGCAGAGCCTGTCGTACCTGCGCACACTGCTGGGGATGATGATACAGCAAAAACCTGCAAAATAGCTCAGAAAACATGCAAAAACAGCACATGCAAATTCGCTCTCTCGCTCTCTCTCACAAGTGAAATGAGGGAAATGAGGTGGAGGTGGGGATATAGTCAAAAAACTGAAATTTTTGCGATGATGGAGATGGGCGTGGGAGATGGTGATGATGATGATGGTGATGAAGATGGTGAAGAAAGTAAAAGAAAATCGATGAGAGTGAAGAAAATACCTACAACTCCAACGCGTCAACTCTACGTCTTACCACCACACGCTCGTCCTCAAAGCTCGATCCCCGGCAACGGCGCCAAAATTTGGTGTAGCTCAGTGATGAGTAGCACCTCCTTTAATGTCAATCCGGGAAGACGTGAGGATGGTATGAAGACCTCGAGCAAGTGGAAGCACAAGTGCGTGAGTGAGGAGCACACAAACATGCACACACATACACACACACGCGCACACACGGCAAGACAAAGAGTGAGAAGCAATGGAGTTCTTAGATTACTTTCAAAAAGCTCTTACAAGTTCGTTTCAATTACAATCCAACCTCAAAAATGAGCTCTCTAGCTCTTTTTATAGTTTTTGACTAGCTTTTGGCTCTGTCCAGACCTAGTGTCCGGCCTAGTTAAAAATTAGGTTCCAGGGCTTATTTGAGGGCTCAAACGAAGTCTAAAAATTATGAAATTTGGTACGATGGTACTTCTAATGCTCCTCAAGCTCGAGGACTCCTCGGCTTGCACAAGATGGAGTCTAATCTACCAAAAACGGGATTTACAATGTTTGTGTAGTGATTAAAATCACTTGGGTTGTACATAATCTATGGGAAAAAATGATCTGGCCTTGTTGCCGTATTGTGCATGACTCCTTTGTTGCTTTGTATGCCAACATATGTGTATATGTATGTGTATATGTATATGTATATGTATATGTATATGTATATGTATATCTATATGTTTATGTATATGTATATGTATATGTATATGTATATGTATATGTATATATATATATATGTATATATATATATGTATATGTATATGTATATTTATATGTATATGGATGTGTATATGTACGTATTGTTGGAAATTTAGTAGGCCGATAACTAATACAACAGGTCCATAGTTCCATAGGTCCATGATCTACAACATAGAATCCAGCAATCTTCCAATATTGACAAAACATGAACATACCACATTTAATCATACAATTGATGAGAAAAAGATAGAGAGAGATTAGTCAACATGTGTAAAGTGTTACGTAAGCCATTGCTTACGCACACTATCATATATACAAATGTCAAATTACAATGTGGGAGCAAAACTCTCAACCATTCTATGTGAACAAAAATAGATGGATGAGTGAAAGTACAAACGTAACAAACATATTCAGATGTATAGACAGAAGTCTGAATAGATATGAGATGTGTGACCTCATAGGTTGTAGAAGAGTGAATATCAGTGATAGAAAGAGGAAGGATCAGTCTAAAATTGATAATCAACAAATCCTCATATGAACTTAGGCTATAGAAGACCCTATGTCAGATGCGTGTGTGAAAGATCACATACAAGTTACAAATAGTAGCAGAGAATGCTAACAACTTTGCTGCCAGAAATCCTCAAACTCATATGAACATACCTTCTCGAACACCTCATCCAAATATCCATAAAGCATATAGGTACTGATTCTCTTGTACCTATGCCAAATAGGATTCCTTCTGATATGAATGCCACTGCCTCCATAAACTCCAAGTAGTACCTATGTGCATAAAGAGAATATGTACGTGAAGTGTTAACATAAGATGCAAATCTTATGTTAACCTCCATCCAATGTCTTTGAAGTATACCAAAATCTTCATGTAGAAGACATCCTTTAAATACATTATGTAGATGGCTGATCCACACCACCAAGCTGCTAATTGATAAGTCCTCTCCATAAGCAAGGGTGTGAGCGCACTCTTCTTCTTCAAGATGAAATCCATAGCCACTCCTCAACATGCTCCAAGATAGCACCATGGCTGCCCCATGTGCTAACAACATCACCTCTATTGAGGTATCAAAGCTCGAAAGCTTGGTGTTGAACTGGTGCAAGCATAAATACAATGAGCCTATGGCTCTTCTTATATAGTAGTTTAATTGTCCTCCAAAAGCACATACGAAAAGCTTTAAAAAATCATATTCGTGATTAATTGTTGAAAAAACAAGCCCTATCGCTATTCGTCATCGCTCGTCGCTTGTTATAAAAAGCATGACGAAAAGGATCTTCGCCCGCACCACTACTGGAGTCCGGGATTGAACCCAGACAGGTTGGATGACAGGATGTCGACGTAGCCAAGCGCCCAACGTGGTTTCTTGTACAAGGAGCCTTAGAAGAGAACTAGACATCCTGTATTCTATGAGCAAGATGGATCATCTTTGACCAATTGTTGTAGAGCAAAGAGGCACAAAAGGGGAACCCCAAAATTTTCAAATTTATGGGCATATTTCTCTTCTTCAAAATCTTAGAAAATTCCCTCAAAGCTATGTAAATGCACTAGAGGAGTCCTCTAGATGCATAATCCCAAATCATTTTGATATATTTTTTGTAAAATAGTAGGAGAATGGAGATTAGTGAATAAAGTGCCGGTCACTTGTGTGAAAGGACCATTTTTTAGGGCACATGTATATAAGTCACTTTGTGACTCTTTGTAAAGACTTTTTGCCATTGTGAAGAAGGAGAGCTCCTGAATTTCGAATTTGCTTCTTTCGTGCAGATTTTCATCTTCTCTATAATCTTTAGTGTGTGTGTGAAGCTTGGATTGTGTGCGTAAGACTGTTGTCTACCCCTCCCCAACACTTTTGAGCTGCTGTAGTGTGTGTGCGAGCAAGTAAGAGTTGTGAAGTGAGTGTGGGAGTTTCCCACCATTCTATATTTCTATCATAACTTGAAGCACGATTGTCAGAAATATGTTTTTGGTGCCGTTGCCGGGGAACACACTCAACCAAGGTGCCTTCGTGATGGTTATAACACTGGAGTGAGGAAATTGTACTTGTAGAAGTGAATTTGTTCCGTGGCAAGTGGTCAAACACTTCAACACTTGTTACTTCACATTCGGGAGGTGTGTGTAATGAGTTTTTAGGTCTAGGGTTAGGAGAGAGGAAGAGAAAAAAGAGTTAGGGTTAGGCTAGGAAGAGAAGTGGAGTAGGAATAGGTCAAAATTATCAAGAAAAATCCCAAAAAAAATTGCCAAATTAGAGTAGTACAGGCTTCAGTCACCAAAAATTATAAAAACCAAAAAAATTGTGATTCATTTGACACTTGCTCTTAGAGTGGTATCGTCCGCAGACAATGATCAGTATCATCCACTTGGTATGGTGCACTCCAAGCCTTCAAAGCTATCTAGTGAACTCAAGACACAAGTAGGACATCACAAAGGTAAGCTATCTCAAGATTCCAATAGCAAAAACACACTAGAAGTGCATTAACACATGATTAAAAGCGCATCTTGTATGGCAGGGTGGAACAGAACATTTTTAGAGTCCCTTTAAGTGAGACAGAGCATGAGGATGAAGAGGAAAGAGAGAGAAACTAGGGGGTGAAAAAAGTTTTGTATTTGGAGTTGATTTGGTTGCAGTATCATGATCGGTTGAGTTTTGGTATCGTGATACCAAAATTCCCTTGTATCGCGATACTCGCTGAAGTATCGTATCGCTGGTTACCACTTGTGGTATCGCGATACCATTTCTTGCATCATATCGCCAAGTTGGTATCACGATCGAGATTTGCCAAGTGGTATCGTATCGCGGTCCACTTGGTATCGTATCATCCCGGTCACGGTATCGTATCGTCGACTGAGCAATATCGTATCACGTACAGTTCTAGTATCACATCGTGGCCCTTTTTGGTATCGTATCGTGACAAAAGTGGTATCGTATCGTGAGAATTCCAGTGTTGTATAGCTCAAATTTTAGGTATCATGTCATGTCATTTCTGGTACCATATCGTCCACAGAATCGGTATCGTATCGTGCACCCAAGATCGTATCGCCGATTCTTGTGGTATTGTATCGCCTAGTGGAGAGGTATCGTATCGTACACTACTCAGGTATCGTATCATGATTTACATCACTATCATATCGTGTCTTCTGGTGGTATCGTATCACCTCAAGCCCATAGTATCGTATTGCTTAAAGCACTGGTATCGTAATGTTGGCTACCCGAGTATTGTATCGCCGATAACCTGGTATCGCCTAGTGCAGTATCGCCAGAGTGGTATCGTCCAGAACACTGAGCATTTCTAAGGATAAAATTGAGGTATTTGAGGATCCACTTAGGAAGAGTTTTAGAGGCCAAGATAGCCCCAAGAGGGTGGATGAACTTGAGGTCTGGAAGGGTCTTAAGTAGCCGGAGAAGTGTCATATCATCGGTAGGAAGTACCGCTCAGGTCAGTCATCGCTCTACCTATTCCAACACCTCTAGTGAATCAGAGGAGGAGATACCCATGGCTTCAGAAGACATGCAAGGACATGTTCCCGGGAGAAGCTTCATGACTGCTGTAGAAAGGGAGTACCGCACCTCCTTGCAATATGTGTCTACGAATGCCCAGGAGATTCCTATCTTCCTGGATGGGTTAAATAGATCAGTTGCTAGGATGGTAACCTCCACCAATGCCACAATTGTGCCCAAACCCTCTGTCAAGTATGAAGGAGGGGTGTATATGGATAAGTTGGGTCACATCTATGTGGTGATAGAACACCCAAAATTGATCAATGAGAGAGGAGAATTGGAAGGACAAGAACATTTAGGAAGACTAGACCCTCGAGAGTTAGTAACTACTCCTAGAGGCAAATCAGTAGTGACACGAGTCTTGAGAGGAGATTTGATACCTCAAGATGAATGCTTATTGGAGGTCTATTTGATCCATGGAGCAGATTTACTGCTACAAACTGACTCACCTACACAAGGACAGGAAGAAGGCACGATGACATTTTATGAGTTAAAAGGTCCTGAAGACGAGTATAGAGTAACCTACCTAGACAAGAATCAAAGAAGGTATTGGCTGGTCAATGCCATAGATAGAGCTGGACTGAAGTACATGGGATTGCCTGTATTCCCTCAGCATGAGCAGGCAACCACCTCTAAGAACCCCTTTGAAACACAACAAGAGTCAGAGCATACAATGTCGAGACAAACAAGCCATTAGAGTATTCCAAGCCGAACTCATGTGCAATTCACAGTGCTCGGAGTGCAAGCACACAATCAGAACCACCCTAGAATAGGTAACCAATACCGACTAGCTGTAAGACCAAGATCACCACTAGGAGTGCAACCTGTAATGTCCCCAATTAGACCAGCAGTCCCTGTAATACCTAGACAACCAGAGCCCGTAAGAAGATTGAGACCTATTCAAGTGGCCAAATGTGTGAGAAATCATTATGATGGATTGGGAGAACCATATGACTGAATTTAAACAAGTTCTAAGAGCTTAACAAGTGGATGATTTCTTTGTGTAGTATGAGTCTTTTGGACTCACTCTCACAGGAACAACTCTGACATGGTTCCAGCCATTAAACCCCAATCAATTGAGAGATATTGAACAACTCTTTCAAGAATTCATAGGGGAATTCACTAAAAGAGGAATTAAACACAACTCTTCATCATTACTCCATAGCTTTAAACAGAACCCCAATGAAACTATAAAAATAGCTGCCCGAAGATTCAACCAGTATGTTGATAGATGCCCAGCAACAGAACGACCAACATAGCGAAAAATGATCTCTTTATTCTTAGACGGACTAACGAACGGAACTTTAAGAACTTTGGTCTATGTAAAGAGACTATAGACATTGAGTGAATGTCTTCAAGAATGTATCGACTTAGAGGACAACCTAGCAGATGATCTCAAAAGTACAACCAGTCCTACTAAATCAAAAGACACCCGAAGCACAGTAACATCCAATTCCAGTAATGTAGAAGAATTAGCAGGGCTCGTAGCGAAGAAATTGGGAGTCCAAGGACAAAGAAATTATCAACACCCAACCCTAAGAGTGCCCATGTTACGAAGATGTAGCTCATGTAAAGGTGATCACCCCAATCACATGTGTGTACGAGGAGGAACATGCGTACCCCAAGCGTACCCTTATAATAGGCAGCCCCATCAAGGAACTACCTTGTATTGTCAAATAGAACAAAAATACACCAATCACACCACAGAAAATTGCCCATTCAATAGGCAGACATGGCCTCTACAACCACCTCTATATCGGCCTTATGGATATCCACCTAGAGAGCCAGGCAGGGAGATGCCCAGGTACAATCCCTATCCAGCACCACTAGGAGCACCTAGGCCATACAAGCAAGCACAATATGCACAACCCCAGCCACTCTTAGGACCACAACTATCACATCCCCAACATGTGGTACTTGTCAAGTATACCCAACCAGAGGAAAACTTAGAAAGAGCCATAGTGCCAACATCACCAATAGACAGTGTAAAGTCAATGAACCCAAGATACGAGCAATCCCAAGGGGAGTACTATTCCTATGATGCTAGTATAATGGAGTACAAGCAAGTTTATGATCCGCAATACTATGGATACGAAGGATATGAAAATACCTATGGTCCAGAAGTGGCGACATTAATGTACACCGCACCTAAAGCATAGGCACCCGTAAGACCACCCATCAGACATGTTATAGATGCGAAGGAGATCACTTCATCAGAGAATCCACTCGACCTCACAACCCACCACCTCTTAGGACTTGGGAAGGGTATTGTAGTGATTGTGGAAAGGAACATCTCTTTCGAGATTGTCCAAAAAATCCCAACAAGGCTCAAGACACTGCACCTATTAATGTAATCGAAGTGATAGAAGCAACGGGAAGTGACAAGGAATACATCGTACCATTAAAGGCCATCACACGAGCTGAATGAAAGAACGAGAAGGAAAACAACTAGACCTTGAACAAGAAAATAGTAAAACTTAGACCCCAAAATTCAAATACTGAAAGATTCAGAAGACCCTCGCGAGAGTACTCAAGCAATGAAAAGCCAAAAGTGAAAGGAAAGAAGAGAAAAGCTCAAGGAAAAATGGATGAAAAACAAAAATCAGGAAAATAAGAAACATACAGGAAGCAATAAGAAGCTTAAAAAACCAGAGATTCGGGAAGAAGTTTCCATTCCACCGCTTATCTGAGAGTCAGAAAAGCCACGATCAATTCTAGCTGATCCAAAACCGGATGATTTGGACATGTGGTTGAAAGCTTACCAAGCTAGAATTAAGACTGGAATGAATGTGGAGCAACATGAAAAGCTTTACCCATAAGGAGAGTTAGAAAAGGAGAGGCTTGCGATATGTAGAAAACTCATAGAGGTAGCACAAGTAACCCTAGAAAAGACTATCCCTGACCTCCCCGAGACAAGGATAGCAGAAGATCAATACAAGGATTGTGTTAAAGCCAAGGCTAAGAAACCTAAACAGAAGGATGATAAATGTGAGCTAATGAAAAACTAGGACGAACCTATGTCAACAGTGCCGGATTTAGAGGCTGACTAGCCAAAAGAATTATGGAATAGAATCCAAGAAGAACAATGGAAAAGGAATGGAGTGGCTACACCTCCTTTTGAAGAATTAGATGTGGAAGTTTATCGACCAAGTCCCAACATGGAAGAAGTATATGAGGAAGTATCGAGACTAGACCGAAATAGGGAAGAAGCTCGAGGATTTCGACCCTACCAAATTACATGGGAGAATACGAAAAAGAATCCATGATCTTCCAAGCACCCACAGTACGAGGAAAAGGAAAGGGAAACTCAGATAAAAATTCACACAATCTAACAGAAATTAAAAAGACAAAACTACAATGCCAATTGACTGTGGAAGAACTACTTCGTGTTAAACCGCAATTATGGAAACAATTAGCAGGTCAATTGGAGTTAAGGCACGAGAAGAACGAAAAGGAAAGCAAGTGAAATGAAAACCCACCTAAGGTACAAATCCTAGTGGATAAGGTAGGAGATTTAGTGAAGGAGACGAAGGTAACACGTGTCTACCTGTCACTAACAATGGCTATATGACCAAAGCCATACTAGACATAGGAGCAGGAGTAGGTATTGCTACCAAAGAGATTTGGGAGAAATGGGGAAAGCCTGCCTTACCACGCACTCGCATGAAGCTACAATTAGCAGATGGTCATGTTGAAAAACCATTGGGAATACTAGAGAAGATCAAATTAACCACCTGTGGAGTTGAATTTGAGCATACTTTAGCCATCTATCAATTTGGAAAAGCAAATAACTATGAGATGATATTAGGACGACCCTTCATGAGACAACTTAGGGTAGTGCAAGATTGGGGACGAGACTCTTTATACCTTCAACATCAAGGAAACACCACCAAAATAAACTTCCACACCTTTGCATACAGAGACGTACCACCACTACAATGGAACCCCATACATAAAGAAGAGGATGATTTGTCTATCCATAGTGCTGAATCAAGCGATCAATCATGGATGCTTGAGGATGCCCAATTGTGGATGTGTAAGGAGGCCAAGAAAAAGGATAATAAAAGGCAGTGATGGCCAATAGGACATCCTAATTATCGGCCTATAGAAGATCCAATGTACATGCCTCAAATCTTCCCTGATGAAACGTTTGAACCACACGGATGGATGGAAATACTAGCAACCTTGGATGTATGTGTGAATGAAGTTCTGATGATGAATGAATGTGTGGACGAAGAAGGCTATGACGTAAATTCGTACATGGTTGTCCTTCAAGAAGTAGAAGCAGGGGAGACATTGGAAAAGGAGTGGAAAGAAGAATACAAGAGCATAGAGATGTAACCGGAATTTTATTCTGAAGAACATTACCTAGAAGCCATTCAAATCAAAGACAAGTATGGAATGACCAAAGTGCTAGCAATAGAAGAAGCCCCCATAGTACCAAAGCAGGAGGAAAGTGTGAGTAAGATCGAACCAAATCCTGACCTTTTTGAGGTTCTAGAGCATTTCAAAAGATATGAAGTAGAAGAGAGAAAAATAGATATTCAAATGCCTAAGAAAGAAGCAAGAGAAGGAGAAGCATACGACAACAAGGAACAAACAAAAAAGATCATAGTGACTGTAGAAGACGGAGAAGAAAGATGTACATACATAGGAAAAGACGTGTCAACAGAAGAGGAAGAAGAATCGATATAGTTGATCTGAGAATATCGAGATGTATTTTCTTGGACCTACAAAGATCTCAAGGGTGTGGAACCCTACATTTGTTCCCATAGAATACCAATGACATCGGAGGCAAAACCATCTAAACAACGCCCTTACACATACAGTGAGGTCTATGCTGCTAAAATAAAAGAAGAAATAGACAAGCTATTAGCGGCTGGATTCATTTATGAAGTAGAACACACGGAATAGGTATCACCACTAGTGGTTGTGCCTAAGAAGAACGGAAAACTCAGAGATGCATTAAACTGAAAAAAGTGAATGCAGCCATGATCCGTGATAGCTATCCATTACTTATCACCGACCACCTATTGGAAAGAGTTGCAAGAAAAGAAGTCTATAGCTTCTTGGACGGATTCTCTAGATACAACCAAGTAGCTATTGCTACTGAGGATCAACATAAGACCGCATTCACGACTGAATGAGGAATCTATTCTTTTCGAGTGATGCCGTTTGGACTCACTAACACGCCTGCTACTTTCCAAAGGTTGATGTGTCATGTTTTCAAAGAATTCCTAGAGAAGAGTATGGAAGTGTATGTAGATGACCTATGTACCTATTCAAATCAAAGGCAAGACCACATTCTGGAATTGCAAAAAATATTTGATAAATGTCGACAATATAGAGTGTGCCTGAATCCCGAAAAGTGTGTCTTCATGGTAAGACAAGGGAAGATCTTAGGACACATAGTGTCTAGGAACAGAATATCTACAGATGAAGACAAGATCAAAGTCATTTTAGAACTTCCTAAATCGAAAAATGCAAAAGAAATGCAAGCATTTATGGGACATTGTGGATTCTACCGTCGATTTAAATATCCACATGTACGCCATAATTGCCAAACCCTTGTATGGACTGTTGACCCAATTCACTTGGACGGATGAATGCAAAAAGGCATTTAATGAGTTAAAAAGGCAACTTAGCACGGCCCCAATTGTGAAAACACAGAATTGGAACAAGCCTTTTCATATTCATGTGGATGCTTCAAATTATGCAATAGGATGCATCTTAGCTCAGCCGGCAGATGAAGGAAAGTTAGATCACCCAATTGCCTATGCAAGTAGACAACTGAACCAAGCCAAGAGAAACTATACAACAACGGAGCAAGAGGGATTAGGAATGGTATATGCTGTAAAGAAATTCAGACACTGTCTCTTAGCCAACAAGTTCAAATTCGTCATAGATCATCAAGCCTTATTGTATCTAGTCAATAAGCCTTGTAACACGGGAAGACTTGTGAGATGGTTCCTGCTATTGATGGAATTTGACTTTGAAGTAATTGTGAAAAAGGGAAATACCCACGTAAGAGCGGATCACCTCTCTAGATTAACACACGAAGAATCACCAAGTGGAGTACTAGATGATTTGCCAGACACTTACCTATTTAATTTGGAAGTGTGTCCAAAGTGGGCAGAGAAGCTAATTCCAATACTCACTCATGGCCCACAACACTCAATTAATAAAGAAAGTAAATAGATAAATTCTGCAATCACGTAACTTGCACATTATTGCAGGACGTGTGTACCATAAGGAACCCAACGGTGTATTATCTAGATGTGTTGAGGAAGACGAACAAATGAAGTTGATTGAACAAGCCCATGTAAACAAATGGAGGATGCACAAAGGAATTCGCAAAACTCTAAGAGAATTGAAATGACTAGGAGTATACTGGCCTGATATGCCTAAAGATGTCCATGATTATGTCAGTAATTGCGCAGAATGTTAGAAAACCATACCAGAGGATCACACATCCTTACCCTTCTCTACAATAGCATGCAAATGGAGTGAGACATTCATAAAATTCCTAAAGACACAAAAACATGAAGAAGGAATCAATTTAACAAGGAAATGATCCCTAGAGGAAATGAGTAAGAATTATGTAATTATGGGAAGACAATTATTCAAGAGGGGAAAAGACAATCACTTACGGCTATGTGTACATGAAGGAGAATACCTACCCATATTAGAGATGGCACATGCAGGCACTGCAGGAGGTCATTTTTCACTCGAGAGAACTATAAAAATGATCCTCTTTGCGGGCTTGTGGTGGCCAAGTCTACATATGGATGCGGACACCTATGTACGAAGTTGTGAGATATGATAAAGGGCCAAATACCCGATTCGACGAGATGACATGCCATTGAAACCTATGGTTTGTGCTAGAGCTTTTTCCAAATGGGGTATTGATTTCATTGGACCCATTAACCCACCAGCCAAAGGGTCACATGCCAAATATATCATAGTAGCCTCATGTTATTTGACAAAATGGGTGGAGGCAAAGGCTACTAGAAGGAATGATGCTCAGACCACTGCTATGTTTCTTTTTGAGCACATTTTCACTCGTTTTGGATTGCCAATTGAGATTGTGAGTGACCGTGGAGCACATTTCATTAATGAAGTAATAGAATCTTTAATGAATGAGTTCTTGGTGATCCATAAAAAATCAGCCCCATACCATCTTCAAGCCAATGGTCAAGCAGAAAGTTCCAATAAGGTATTATGTACAGTATTGACAAAGATAGTCAATAGTGGAAGGTCAGACTGGGACAAAAAATTGCATCATGCAATTTGGGCCTTCCGAGTTGCTTACAAGACTGCCATTAGAACTACCCCATTCAACCTTGTGTATGGATAGAATGCAATCCTGCCGATTGATTTTTTAATGCCAACTTTGAGAGTAGCCCAACAGTATGAATGGATAGGACATGAATTATCCAAGCAAATATACCAAATTGAGAAGCTACATGAGACTAGAATACAAGTGGTTGCAGGAATTTATGCGGCCGAGAGAAGACAAAAGGCATATTATGACGCACACCTAAAAGACAAAGGACTAAAAGAAGGAGACTTAGTTCTGGTCTACACCTTGAAGCAACATGCCAAGAAATTACAAAAACGCGGATATGGACCTCTAATCATCAATAGGATTTCCACTAGTGGAGCAGCTAATCTAGCTACTCTGGATGGAGATATTCTTCCTAACTACATAAGTGGATGTCGAGTAAAAACAATATAAGGAGCCATTGATTGATCAAATGCTAGCATGCCTCATAGGTGTGCGGAATAGGAAGAAAGAGGAAGAACGAATAAGAGAGGAAGCACAACAAGAAGCCTTAGAACATATCAAGAAACGGAAAGAGTGGATAAGGCAAAGAGACGAACGATATCTCCAAGGAGAAGAGCCTATTCCCATGGCTAATTACCAGGTTCATAAGTCCGACACAACCAATGTCAGCATGTCCCAGCTTATTGCAAAATTTGAAGATCAAATCATCAAGGTCATGAAGGATGCAAGAATTGAAAGCAAAAATTTGGAACAGATCTTAAAACCATTCAATATACCATATGGACTACTTAAAGAGAAAACATGCCAATATATAAAGACCACGACAAATAAGGAGCCCGACCACAACCTCCAATTCAGCAGGAATACATTCAACTACACTCAAGAGGAGTTCGAAAGAGCTGATCCTATGGGGAGGTGAAAACTTTTTGAGAAAAACCCTACGCTCTGGGTACAATGGGAATCATCACCATACGTACTTCAGGTAAATCCATCTTTTTGCCCAGTACCCCGTAGATGTTCCTGGATGCATTCTTGGGAAGGACAGTGCCAGGGTAGCATAAATAACGAGTGGCTCAACTATCCACTATTGCAAAGTCCACCACATAATTATCTACTGACTGAAGAATACATGGTTAAAACCATGGAATTTGGATTTCCCGCTATGCCACTTTACCTGATTTGGCAGTTAAAATGACTAATAAGATTCTAAGCATGTTACTTACAGTCATCAAGGTCTTCCAACATGCCACATATACTTTTTTGAATTTCATAGGCATTACTCAAGGATCCGAAGCACTCGTTTTTTATCTCTCTACTATTCGGAGCCGATTAAGGATTATGGCATTCTACTTAAGGCTTATGTTTTTGCCAAGCACATATATGCAGACTTTTGAAGAAGCATTTTTCACAGGCTTCTTTGAAATTGATTTTGAAATCTTTGTAAAAATAACTTCCAATCTTAATGCAAGACTGGTGGCCTATGAAACAAGCTTCTTTACTGATCATCGACAGGCACCAGAGGATGGGGTGAAGTCAAGTCAATGGAAAGATTTCATGATATGTTACACAATCTCCTTAATCAATGAGAGCAGGCAACAATACAAATGTACTCAGGTCGCCACAAAAAGCCTATCAGGGATGACAAAGTTCAGGAGGAGGGATGTGTGGAAGGGGAATCAAGCAAAAAGAGAAGAAGAAGAAGATCAAAGAATAAAGCTGCTCAATAAGGAATGAAGATTATCAAGAAAACGAAAAACTCTCTACCCAAAGCCCCGCAGGGCACACATCAGGCAACAACACCAAAGATCCAGGTCCTGAGGAGTGGAATTAAAGAAAAATAACAACTACGACATTTCATGGGAGGTTGCACACAGTTTCATCATCCACAAGGAGTAGGTGGTGAAGCGAAACAAACTGAGGAGTGAGACAAAACACATAGGACTCTTCATCGGATAAGATAACCAATTGTCTGAAGGTCCTAGGTGCCTCCTTGTCCACTGGTATGTGCAGTGGGAAGAAATGGAACAAGTCCTAAAGGATGACAAAGCAGATTAAAAAATAGGGCCTTTGAGACATAATGCTCTCTTAAAAGAGAGTAGAGGTCAACAAATTAAGGCGTGCAGTGGTAGAGAGTAAACATGCTCAAAGGAATACAACAGGTCAGATGTGTGAAGATAAAGACAAATCAAAAGACCAAAAGCTAGAAAGAGGTAGAGGCTGAAAAATTGAAGAGGGTGTGTAGGAACATCACATTCTTAGCCACTAATGGTGTGTGTGGCAACCCGAATTAATACAGCAACCTAGATTTGTGATATAAGGAATACCAAGGGGCAAACAGAAGTAAAGGACATACTTTGGATAAAGTAAGAAATTGTCTGACAGTCCTTATCGCTTCTTTGACCACTGGGTGCATGTATTTGGAAGCCTTAGACAAGCTACAAATGAGAAGCAAAAGCCTGTCAAGGGACGACAGAGACAAAGAGGGGGAGATTGTTTAGGAGCAAAGAGGCACAAAAGGGGAGCCCCAAAATTTTCAAATTTATGGGCATATTTTTCTTCTTCAAAATCTTAGAAAATTCCCTCAAAGCTATGTAAGTGCAGTAGAGGATTCCTCTAGATGCATAATCCCAATCATTGTAATATATTTTTTGTAAAATAGTAGAAGAATAGAGATTAGTCAATAAAGTGCCGGTCACTTGTGTGAAAGGACCATTTTTTAGGGCACATGTATATAAGTCACTTTGTGACTCTTTGTAAAGACTTTTTGCCATTGTGAAGAAGGTGAGCTCCTGAATTTTGAATTTGCTTCTTTCCTACATGTTTTCATCTTCTCTATGATCTTTGGTGTGTGTGTGAAGCTTGGATTGTGTGTGTAAGACTGTTGTCTACCCCTCCCCAACACTTTTGAGTTGCTGTCGTGTGTGTGCAAGCAAGTAAGAGTTGTGAAGTGTGGGAGTTTCCTGCCATTCACTATTTTTGTCATAACTTAAAGCACGGTTGTCAGAATCGAGTGAAAACCACCTTAAGTAGAAGCGTCTTGTCGAGAGCTTTGCAAGCAACCCATTATTGGCCATATTCGGAATTCTGAGCTAGGAGATATCCTCGATTTAGTGAAAATTGCTGTAAGTGGTACCACGGCAAGCACTTTCAAGTGTTAAGTGAGTTAGAGATGTAGGTTAGTCTTTTCTCATGCATTATAGCTGAACCACTTCAATTTCCATCATGTGCACACAAGTCCTCATACACTTGGTTAGGTCGGTTTTTTGGATTGATAATTAAGCGTGTGTCAATCCACCACTATATGCACTTGTGTAGCAAATGAGATTTAGTCTCTTTGGCACAAGTCCCTAAGACTTTGTGACTTAGGTACACACCAATCTTTGACCAATGGGACATTGTTTCCAACAATCCCCCTTGCAATGTCACAATGGTACAAACTGGACTGAATCAGCAAACTTCATAATCTTCAAACTTGTACTCCTGAATTTGACCTTCAAACCTTTTCTTCAAAAGTCTTCTTCAAAACTGAATTTGACTTTCAAAAAACCTAAACTTGCTGAATATGAACCATAATACTTGAGAAAATATGCAAAGTAGATATCCAATAGTGTTCTCATCAAGCAATCACTGCTTGAGAACTAAGGTAGCAAGTACTAACCCTGAACCTGCTATCTCCTGTCTTCACAAACTTGAAAACATACATTAGGATTCACATATTTGAATTTACCTTGCAAAAGCGTTCTAGACGTACTTCTGATGTGTCATGTAAATACACTAAACAAAATCAAGAACTGAATCTTGGAACCTATGACTGACTACTCACAAGTTAGTGTATTATGAACACTACTGGTTCATCTCTAACTGTACTTCAAGTCAAGTCAAGTCAACTTAACTGAAATCAACTGAAATCAACTGGAATCAATTGAAATCAACTCATGAGTCTCATAAAAAAATCTATGATGTCATATGTCTTCATCCTTATTCTATCTGAAAATCTTTCATACCTCTTTCCTTCAGAACCTGGTATAAACATATATGTGCGCACTTCTCAAACATACCTCTCTAAAATATCAAGATTCTCTTCAATAGAACTCTCGAACCTTCTCTTGAACATGAATATCCTAATAGAAACTTTCTCCAGACATTCTCCTTCTTTCGTCTTCTTTCAAAACTGGAACATAAAGAGAACTTGACAAAGGAAATATAGGAATTCCTGAAATAGGAATACCTATAGGTATGACTTTGCATTCTTTTACATATGGCTGAAAATAAATCTTCATGTTTCATCACCCCCTGGATGACTTAACACTAGTATCCAATATTCTTCAAAGTATATCAGACTTTATGAGATCTTCGACGTCCTTCTTCTTTCAATAAATCTGATCTTTAGTGATCAATACTTGTATTTGAAACAAAATATCTAAACCCTTTTTATTAGCACTGCACAGTTGCTAATAGCTTCCATTGTAACTCTTCAACTTCCCAAAATCTAGAATAAGGTTAGCTGATCTATTACATGATAACAAAAAAACCTTACTGAAAGCATTTTTAGGATTCATAATCTTCTGCAACATAACAAGTATCTTCTTCTATTTCTCTGCAACACAAATCTGATAGAATCTAAATCTTTGACTTACTTCCTCCAATGCTAAGAACTTTACAAACAAAGTATAGACATCTGACTCATAAATACTCAAGATCTTCAAGATCTATCTAGATCTTATCAGGATCAGATGAGATCACCCTAAAACCAATCAAAAAATTTGTCTCTCAACTCTTAGCGTGAGAATCCATATGAGAGAAACCATCGCTAAAAACAATCACGAGAATGCTACTTTTAGCATGAGACCACCAAGAAACAAAAGTATCTTTTATCGTGAGACCATCAAGAAACTAGAGGATCTGTAGGAGCTGGGATTTGAACCCAGGTAGGGTGAATGGAAATCTTCCACGTTATCCACACTACCATTCTCTGAGTATATGAGAAGATTAGAAAATGTTTAAAATAAACATCTCCTTTTCCAAATTCACCATGCATAGGATAAAGTTCACCTTTTGAATCCGTCAAAGTGTTCTCAGATTTGCCATCAAATATCTCTCAGAATCACCTAGATGAAATCCACACAAGTCAATTCAAATTCATCACTTGAAGACATAGAGAATTTTCCTTGAGAGTAGGCTGAATTTGCCCTCCATAGCTTCAAGCTAATTCCTCCTCCGTAATTTTGGTCCATGCACCAGCATGAATTTGGCCTAGAGCAAAAATGTTTGAGGGATTTAGAATCAAGTTGGATATTAGGAAGATTCAACATGGAGTCATTGATCACCATTCATACTTCAAGTGAATCCATCTTTTTGCCCAGTACCCAGAAGACACCCCTAGACACAATTTTGGTCAGGACAGCACTAGGAAAGCATCAATAACCAGTGGCTCAACTATCCATTATCGCAAGGTCCACCATGTAACTATGGATCAACCGAAGAATACATGGTTAAGACCAAAGAATTTTGGATTGATCGATATGCAACCGTACCAGATTTAGCTATCAAAATGACTAATAAGATTTTGAGCATGTTACTTACGGTCATCAAAGTGTTTCAACATGCGCAATACACCTTTTTGAACTTCATCGGCATTAATCAGGGATCAGATGCCCTCATTTTTGATCTATCAACCATACCTAGCTGATTAACGCTCATGGCCATATACTCAAGGCTTATGTTTTTGCCAAGTACTTACATGCAGACTTTTGAAGAAGCGTTTTTCACAGGATTTTTCGAAATGGACTCAGAAATTTTTGTTAAAATGTCATCAAATCTTAATACAAGACTAGTGGCCTACGCATTAAGTTTCTTTGTGGATCAAAGACAGACACCAGATGACGGGGTCAAGTCGAACCAATGAAAAGAATTCATGCTATGTCATGCCAATCTGCTTAATCAACGAGAGCAAAATGTCATCCAGACATACTCACGTCACCACAAAAAGCTTGTTGGCGACGACAGACTTAGAAGGAGGGACGTGTGGAGGGAATCAAGAAAAAAGAGAAGATGAAGAAGATCAAAGAGTAAAACTGCTCAGTAAAGAACAAAGTCTATGAAGAAAAAGAACAACTCTTTGCCCAAAGCCCCGTAGGGGCACGCATCAGGCGACAACACCAAAGAACTAGGTCCTGAGGAGTGGAATTAAAGAAAGATAACAACCATGACATTTCATGGGAGGTTGCACACAACTTCCTCATCCACCAAGAGCAGCCGGTGAAGTGAAACAAGCGGGAAAGAGAGACAACACACGAAGGACTCTTCATCGGATAAGATAACCAATTGTCTGAAGGTTCTAGCTGCCTCCTTGTCCAGTGGAGGTGTGCGGTGGAAAGAAATGGAACATATCCTAGAGGATGACAAAGAAGATTCAAGAACATGGCCTTTGAAATGTAATGTTGACTTAAAAGAGATTAGAGGTCAACAAAATAAAGCGTGCAACAGAAAAGAAGTAAACAGGCTCCAGGCAATACAGCAGGTCAGATGTGTGAAGACAAAGACATATCAGAAGACCAAAAGCTAGAAAGAGGAAGAGGCTCAAAAGTTGAAGAGGGTGACTAAGAACACCACATTCTTAGCCACTCATGGCATGCGGGGCAGCCCGACTCAATACAACAACCTAGACTTGTGATATAAGGAATACCAAGGGGCAAACAGAAGCAAAGGACATACCTTGGATAAAGTAACAAATTCTCTAACAATCCTTATCGCTTCTTCGACCACTGGGTGCATGTATTCAAAAGCCAAAGACAAGCTGCAAACAAGAAGCAAAGCCTATCAAGGGACGATAGAGACAAAGAGGGGGAAAGTGTTGCAAAGAAAAGAGGCACAAAAGAGGAGCCCAAAATTTTCAAATTAATGGGCATATTTTTCTTCTTCAAAATCCTAGAAAATTCCCTCAAAGCTATGTAAATGCACTAGAGGAGTCCTCTAGATGCATAAACCCAACTCTTTGTAATATATTTCATGTAAAATAGTAGGAAATTAGAGATTAGCCAATAAAGTGCCAGTCACTTGTGTGAAAGGACCGTTTTTAAGGCACATGTATATAAGTCACTTTGTGAGTCTTTGTAAGGACTTTTTGCCATTGTGAAGAAGGAGAGCTCCAAAATTTCGAATTTGCTTCTTTCCTACAGATTTTCATCTTCTCTATGATCTTTTGTGTGTGTGTGAAGCTTGGAATGTGTGTGTAGGACTGTTGTCTACCCCTCCCCATCACTTTTGAACTTCCGTAGTGTGTGTGTGTGTGAGCAAGTACGAGTTGTGGAGTGAGTGAAGGTGGTTCTTGCCATCCACTGTTTTGACCATAACCTGAAGAGCAGTTGTCAGGTTCAAGTGAAAATACCACCAATAGATGCATCTTATCGAGAGCTTCAAAATGGATCTGCTATTGATCTCCTATTGGCCATATTCAGAGTTTGGAGAAACATTCAAATTTGTGTTTACTACTATAAGTGGTATCGCCGTAGACACTTTCAAAGATTAAGTGAGTTGAAGAGGTAGTTTAGTTTTTTCTCTTGCATTTAAGCTGAACCACTTCATTTTCCATCACGTGTGCACATGTCCTCATACACTTGGTTAGGTCAGTTCTTTGGATTGATAATTAAGTGTGTGTCAATCCACCACTTTACGTACTTGTGTGGCAAATGAGATTTAGTCTCTTTGACACAAGTCCCTAAGAACTCGTGACTTAGGTACACACTTAGCGCAACCACTTGAATGAATTCAACTATGAAAAGGACAAACTTGATGAGAAGAAAAATTTGGATTCTTTGAAGATAAATTTGATAAGAATCCTCTCTTCCCAAGAAGAATTTGCTTAAGCATCTCTCACACTTTGAGTTCTCTGACCATCTACACCCCAAGCTCACATCGAGACCTTCAAGCTGACCTTTAAGGCAATTGCTGCATATGAAATAAAGATCCAGATCAGAGATAGCATGGAAAATTCCCTCCTTTTGCATGAATGATGAATCTCCTATCCAATCCTTTGTTTGGGATGAGTTGTAAAAGGATGATTTTGCTCCATACACGGAAGAAGAATTTCTTGACGAAGCTAGAAGAATTTCTCTTCAAAGAGGAGATGATTTTCAATAGGACCCCTAAGATGATTTTCAGCAGGACTACTGAGGTGACTTTAAATAGGACTACAATCCCCCACATCAAGATGTTGCACCGTCCTGATGCAATTCTTCATTTATTGGCTAAACTTACTAGAACTAAAATGAAAACTACTTCATTGGAAAAAAACACACTAGACATGAGAACTAAGGTATATATAGTGATTAAATTCTCTCAAAGTTTTTTCAATTTAGAAAAGTCTTTACCCTGGAAATGTTAACCCGAGGTAATTTCTCACCTTGCAAGTCCTCCAATTGTACTGCTCCTTGTTGAAATATTCTCAGCACTTTGTAGGGTCCTGACCATTTAGGTGCTCAATTTGGCATGCCCTATTGGACTTGCTTTGCATTTCTTCTCTTTTATTGTTTTTCATTCAATCTCTTTTTTTTGTTAGGAATTAGTGTTTCTTTTCATTCAATCTTTGGTTTTTTTAAGAATTATTCTTGTTTAGGATTAGTCTTTTAGAATTAGTCTTTCAAAATTGGTCTCTCAAAATTAGACTCTAGTTTTGTGAGTCATCCTTCAAAGTTATTCCCCCAAATTAGTGTCTTCAAAATTAGCCTTCAAATTTAGTCTTCCAGAATTCATCCTTTGGAGTTAGTCTTCAAAATCAGCCCTTCAAAAGTTCATCCTGAGAATTTGTTTAATTTTCATCTTCTTAAATTCGTCTTCATCTTCCTCCCTCATCTTAAAGGTTTCTGCCCCACTTTTTCATCTTTGTTAAGATCAAATTGTTCTTGTAAAAAATTTGAGACCAAATTCTCAAGCAAATATTTTAGACCAAGTTTTTAGTTCAAATTTGTTTTTATTCCTATCTTTAGTCCAATTTGGCCAAGTCTTCTTAGTCAAACTTCTCATCTATGAGTTCATATAGAGTGGTACTATATGACTCATACCTGATCTCATAAAGAAGGATCTCTCAGTCCTAAGAGCTACCAAACAAGGATTGTTCATTATGCTCCTCCTTGGGTACCTCCCAACCCTCTGCCGTTTTGAGTAGGACCTTCATCTTCATCTTCATCTTCATCTTCATCCTCGGAGGAAATACTTGCCCTCAATAACAACACAAGAAGGATGGCATACAATCTAGCAGCACTTCTATCTCGAATCAACATAAAATTTTTGGCATTCAAAGGAGCTTCTCATGATGATCTAGATGACGATGTGAGGAGGTTTTTATCCTTGTGCAAAAGCATAGGGCTCTAGAATAGACATGATGCTTTTCTAGACCTTTTCTTGGCTACCTTGAAGAGCATTGCTGATCAATGGTTTAGTTAGTATGCTGAAGGAAACTTTGCAACATGGGAAGCCTTAAGGGTAGCCTTCACCAACACCTTCAAACTAGGTAATTCTACTGAATGGACCCTTGATCATTTAGAAAATCTTCAAATTTAGCCATGGGAATCATTCCTTGAGTTAATGAATAGGGTAAAATCTCGAGTAGGTAAACTTCCTACCCAACCTGGAGACTTCTTAGTTAAGAAGTGGTGGAAAAATCCCTCCCGAAATCCTCTCAACAGAAACTGAGGGAATGATTAAGAGCAGATGCAACACTTAACACTGCAAGAATTTGGAGGTGAAGTAGCTAGGATCAAGGAGGCTCGCCAACATTTTGAAGGAAGGGAGGCAATTCAAGAAGGATCTCACTTGGAATCACTGGCAAGGTTGAGAAGTGAGTTAGAGGCTCTGAAACTATAGAAGAACCTACAAGAAGAAAAAAATGTGCGAGAAGACACTGCCGCACATATCCAACAAGAGGTGGAGGAGCTTAAGGCTCAAAAGGAGGTAAAATCTTTCATTTGGTGCACAGTATGTAATAAACCAGGCCATAGCAACCAAGAATGTCCAGAGAAGACCACATGCCAGTTCTATGGAAAAACTCACCATGAGGCAAGAGACTGCTACTTCTTCAAAGGCATTCAAACCAATTGGATTCAAGTTCCTAGAGCAGAGTTCAACCAACATAGCCAAGGGCACCCACAAGAAGTAATGTACATTTCCGCTCAGTTTAGCAACAATGCCTCTTGGTACAATAGCAACAAACAAAGAAAACCATTCAACAACAAGAAGCCTAAAATGTGCTATTGGTGTGGTGAATATAGGCATTTCTAGGGTCAATGTCCTCTTCTTGAAGGTTCACCTCCATGCAAACTCTATCCTAATGTCATTGATCACTACTCAAAGGATTGTTGAAAGCTGCCGCCTAGCACTAGTCAAGGAGGACTATGTGGGTAGTAGCCTGGGAGTTCCTCCTACTAGGTGAACGTGATTTCTATGAAAGGAGAAAGCATTCTGAAGTGGGGCGACCTCACTAACATGGAATGTTTAGAGAAAGGGCCAATTTCAAAAATTTTGCCAATTGCCATTTGGCCTGACCAATGGTCTCGCCACCTTCGAGAGATTAATGTGCCACCTTTTTAAGGAATTCCTTAGGAAAAGCATGGAAGTATACATTGATGATTTGTGCAGTTATTCTTCACAAAGAATGGATCACATACCTGAGCTGAGGAGAATTTTTAAAAAATATAGACAATATAAAGTCTGTCTAAACCCAGAAAAATGTGTCTTCATGGTAAGGCAAGGAGAAATCTTGGGGCATATAGTGTCTAAGATGGAATGTCCATGGATGAAGATAAGATCAAAGTTATTCTAGAACTACCCCGACCAAAAAATGTGAAAGAACTACAATCATTCATGGGACATTGTGGACACTATCATAGATTTATCCACATGTACACCATAATTTCCCGACCTCTATATGGCTTACTCACTTAGTTCAATTGGACTAAGGATTGTGAGAAAGCATTCAATGCGTTGAAAAGAAGACTAAGCTCAACACTTATTCTAAAAGTACCAAATTGGAATAAACCATTTCATATCCATGTGGATGCTTCTAAATTTGCCATAGGATGCATCTTAGCATAGCCTATTGATGAAGGAAAACGTGATCATCCTATAGCCTATGCGAGCAGGGAGCTCAACTAAGTCAAACATAATTACAGTACCACCGAACGAGAGGGATTAGGAATGGTATACGTGGTGAACACTACTTATTGGCAAACAAATTCAAATTCTTTATTGATCATCAAGCCCTGCTATACCTAGTCAATAAACCCTGCAACACTGGACGACTCGTGAGATGGTTTCTATTATTAATGGAATCTGATTTTGAAGTAGTGGTCAAGAAAGGAAACATGCATGTAAGATTTGATCATCTATCTCGAATGATGCATGGAGAACCCCCAACTGCAGTAGCAAATGACTTTCCTGATACCTATCTTTTTAACTCAAAAGTTTGTCCATAGTGGGCTAAAAAAATTGATACCTATACTTACTCGTGGACTTGGTCATAGGATTAATTCAGATAAAGCCCAACAACTATGGAAGACTAGGAATCTTCACATTGTAGCAAGAATTCTATACAATCAAGATTCTAGTGGACTTTTACTGAGGTGTGTAGAGGACGATGAATAAGAAACTTGGTTGAGACATGCCCACATAAATCCATGGAAGAAACATAGAAGTATCATTGGTACAGTACAAGAACTAAAATGGTTAGACTGTATTGGACACAAATGAATAAATATGTTCATTCTCATGTAACAAATTATCCCACATGTCAAGAGGAAGAACCGGAGGAGAACCCTATGCCATGCTATTCCACAATAGCACCTAGATGGAGTTTACCTTTAGTGAATTTTTTGAAGACACATGAATACCTAGAAGGGGTAAGCCTAGCAAGAAAACAGGCTTTAGAGGAGCAAAACAAAGATTACACCCTTTTAGGGAGACAACTGTTTAAATGTGGACAAGACAACCTGTTGTCAGGATCTTGCTCACGTGCATACAGAGATTACGCACGCAAAAAACACACAGAAAAATAGAGACAACAAGAGACGAGACAGAATGCAGTATTGGGTGCAATCTCCCCCCATGCACTCTGTTTCGACAGTCCACAGAGTGCATGTATTTATAGGAATTTTTTATTACCTCGAGAAGAATGATTACATGAGAGCCGCTTTGAAAAGCAAGCATGAAACTAAAAGTTGGTAACTTTTCTAGAAAGCCATTGCTTTCAATAACAAAAACTGCGATCTACAACGACCCTTATTCTAACCATTACTTTTCTAATTGTTTCTAACAATAGAACCTTCTACGAGGGTTTATTTACAAAGTAAATAAATCATAATTCGGATTATTGATGTCCGCCCTTTCACGCCTTTCATGCTCCTCACGAACCTTCAGCTGCTATATCAAAAACATCAAAAACATCAAAAACACATTAATACATTAATAATTTAACACTCTAACAATGCATTGTTCAATAATAATTTAGCACTCCAACAATGCATTGTTCAACATATTCCATAAGTTATAACATGCCCCTCAATTGAAAAAGCAACTGACCTCAGTTGATAAAATAATAAACATGGATGGCGAGTCACATGTTTCATCACTGAATGAAAAATAAGCATGTTCCATGTAAAAACACATGCATGGAAATGTTCATGGAGGTGTTACCGTAATGGGTTTTTGTATGATATGCAAAAATTAAGTGGTCATACTGGGGTGTTAATTGTGTTTTCTGTATCCATTGACATTCTTCAATAGAGTGATTTTTGTACTTAACTAAATATCGATGATATTGAGTACCTGTGTGTGTAGTAGTGACATCATGATCAATGATTTTCTCAGGAACTAAGATTTCTGATTGTTCTTCAATTAAACGAGGATCATCAAGAAGTGGAGTGAGTGGTAAAATTCCTTTAAATGGTTTAAGTAAACTAATATGAAAAGAGTTATGAATAGTCCAATGAGATGGAATATCTTATCTAAATGAATTATCATTAATTTTTTCTATAATGAGAAACGATTCATAATAGCATGGTGCAAGTTTAATTTTAGGATGCTACAAAATATTTTTGAGACGTCTTATAATGATACGCAACCATACAAAATCATTTTCCTTGAATTCTTTGGCTAATAGTTTAGTATTGATATTACGTGTATATCGCCGTTGAATTTTCCTAATGTGCTCCTGAACATCATGAAGTATAGAAACATGATCTTGAGCAATAGAATCAGCCATTGGAATGTCAGTTTGGGTGAGGGACATGGGAATGGGAAGCTTTTTTCCAAAAACAATTTCAAAAGGTGCACGATCTGTAGTGGCGTGTGCAGTGTTATTGTAAGAAAATTGAAGCAATGGCAACTTTTCATCCCATTTATTAAGATTATCTAATGAATAACAACACAATAAATCAAGAATAGTACTGTTTGTAGCCTCACTTTGTCCATTACTTTGAGGATGAAATGCAGAGCTAAAATCTATTTTAGAACCAAAATGTTGAAATAAGGCAACCCAAAAATGATTACAAAATCTAACATCACGATCAGATAACATTACTTTAGGAAATCCATGACATGATGTGGGAAAATGCATGTAATGAATAATTTTGCAGCTTAAGGTGCAGCCAAAGTTTTTCTACATGGAATGAAATATGCATATTTACTAAACCTTCAACTATTGTCCAAATCATATCATAATGTGATGAAGTGATGGGAAGACCTGTGATAAAATCCATAGAAATTTGTTCCCATGGTTCATTGGGAATGGAAAGTGGCATTAATATTCGAAATGGTTTACCATGATGACGTTTGACACGCTGACATACAATGCATTGAGAAACATAATGTGCAATATCTTTTTCCATGTGTGGCCAAAAGAAGAAATCTTTGCAAGCAGAAATGGTGCTATGTATGCCTCTATGACCCATGTAAGACGGTTCATGCATTTCTTTAATGACAAAATCTTTAAAAGCTTGGGTTATGCACAATCTATGTTGAAAATAAAGAAAACCATTATGAAATGTATAATGTTCATCAGATAAAGATGCACTATTGTGGAAATCATGCCATGCATGTGAAAAATACAAATCAGATGCATAAGTGGAAACCATTTCTTGAAAAGAATGAATTTGGATGGTAGAAATATTATTCAAAAAAACAGAATGTGAAGGAAAACGGCTAAGAGCATCAGCCACAACATTAGCTTTACTAGACTGATATTGTATCATGGGTTGGAAATTTTGAATGAATGATGCCCATTTAAGATGCCTATCAAAGATTAAAGGTTGACTTAATAAATGCTTAATAGCCTGTTGATCGATTTTGATTAAGACCTCAGAGCCCATAAGATAGTGTTTCCAAATTCGCAAAGCATGCACAAATGCTAACAATTCTTTGTCATACGTACTATAATTCTATTCTGATGGCTTAAGCTTTCTACTCTCAAATGCAATGGGATGCTCATTTTGCATTAAAACAGCACCTACTCTTGAAACACTAGCATCAGTAACGACATGAAAGGGTTGTGAAAAAACAGGTAACTGTAAAACAGGTGCATGTGAAAGTGCATGTTTAAGTTTTTCAAAGGACTGTTGTTGGGTAAGTACCCATGCAAATTTTTATTTCTTTTTCAACAGCAAGGTAAGAGGCAATGCTAAATAAGAAACATTTCGAACAAACTTCCTATAGAAACTAGCCAACCCAAGAAAAGAACGAACATCATTGACTGATTGTGGTGTAGGCCATTCTACTATAACTCTAATCTTTTTCGATCCACATGCACACCTTCACTTGAAATAATATGTCCTAAATATTCTAACTTACATTAAAAGAAGTAACTCTTTTCAGGATTAGCATAAAGTGTGTTCTCTCGTAACAAATGAAAAACTGTTTCAAGATGCTTTTAATGTTCACTATCATTCTTATTGTAAACAAGTATATCATCAAAGAATACAAGAACAAAAGCTTGGTAATGAAGAAAAATATTCTTCATCATTCGTGCAAATGTAGCAAGGGCATTAGTAAGTCCAAAGAGCATTACCATAAATTCATAATGGCCAGATTGAGTTCTAAATGCAGTCTTAAAAATATCACTTTGTGTCATACAAATCTGATGGTAACCCGATTTAAGATCAATTTTAGTAAAGGCAGGAGCTCCTCGTAACTTATCTAAGAGATCATCTATTCAAGGAACAAGGTATCTATTCTTTATTGTGATCTTGTTAAGGGCTCTATAATCAATGCACATTCAATAAGTTTTATTCTTCTTATGTACTAAGAGAATTGGTGCTCCAAACGGGGAAGAACTAGGCCTTATAAGTCCTTTTTGTAGTAGGTCTTTTACTTGGTTTCTATTTCCTTTTGATGTAGTGAGCCATGTCTATAAGGTGCTTTATGAGGAGGAGAACTACCAGGGACTAAGTCTATGCTATGGTCAAAGGATCCTCGAGATGGTGGTAGTTCAGAGGGATACTCAGACATAAAACAATACTTATAAGTACTCATGAAAGGTTTATATGCATCATGAAGTGTATGAGTATAATCATTGATGACATTGACAAAAACAATACATGAGTTGAATCCTTTCCTAAATTCATGCTTTACTTGAGTGTGACTAATTAATGGAAATGGCTGAAAATCATGCCGTGCAGACAAACTAATGACTTCACCTTTAAATTCAAAGTTAAAGGTATGTGTATGGTAGTCAATACGTGGGTTATAATGGTGACAAAAAGGCATACCTAGTATAACATTGTAAGATTGCAAAGGTGCAATTAAAAATGTTCGTGAATCAACATATGGGCCTATGCTAATCTTAACATCTTGCACTTCTCGTGTTACATTATAATGACTACCTTGGAATGCAGCTTTCACTTTATATAAGGAAGGAAGCGTTTGTAATTTAAGTTCATGTACTAATAAATGTGAAATGAAGTCATGTGAACTACCATAGTCATGTAGAATTTTAACTAGTTTGTTATTTATTGTACCCTACATGCAAAGTAAAGAGTGAAGAGAGATATCATTATCCAAGGTACTTAAGTCCTTCTCCAATGATTCCCCTGTCCAAATAGGAGGAATTTCTTCATTATGGACCTCCATGTTATGCAATTGAGCTGTAGCCGGTTTCATGTGAAAAGGTTGCAATCTGCACCTTATTTTTGTATGTCTAGGTTTACCACAATTCCAACAAGTGATTCGTGGTCGCTTCTGTTGGACATCCACCGCTGAAGTTTGAAGGGTAGGTGGTTTGGTTGGTTGGAGAGATGAAACAATAGGTGGAGGTGAGTAATTGGATTGTGGAGGACGAGGAAAACTAGGGTAAGATGGGGCATTAACAGTACACTTCATAGGAAATGTAGGTTAAGCATCAAGTGGTCGTTGGCGTGGTTGTTGTAGATGGATTGACTTGGTTATGGACTCGAATTCTTTTTCTGCATCATAGGCAAAAGATATAGCCTCGTCGAGGGCTGTAGGTTGTAGGGTGTGAAGCTTAGCTTGGATTCCCACCTCCAAACCATCTTCATATTTCTGCTACAAGATATCCTTTGGTACTTCTTCAAGCATTCGAACAAGTAGTAAATTTTGCCAGAACCACTTCGTGTAAGTAGTAACAGTATCACCCTCCTTCCATGTAAGGGTCGTCCATGCACATCCAACATGTAAATGGTATTGAGGAGGAAGAAAAGAATCCTTCACTTTTTCTTGGAAAGCCTTCCACGTTGTTGGACGCTCCGTACTGTGCCGCAGGACATTCCACTAGAGTTGAGCTTTACCTACTAAATAGTTAGTGGCAAATTTAACTTTTTCACTTTCAGCATACATTTCATTAGTATAAAAATCATCAAACTGTGACAGCCAAGAAAGGACTAAAGGTCCATCCTTTCGGCCATCAAATCATAAAAACTGGTAGTTTCTAGTACCAATCTTCAAATGAGTAACATCAGATTGGACAAAAACAATAGCTTTTACTACTCTCGTAAGGTTGTCTTCCTCAGTTTGTATCTTTTGGAGGACTTCATCATGTTGCCAGATTTCATTCTGAGCTCCTCGAAGCTCATGCCGCAAAAGCTCTAGTTGTTGTTCGAGTGTTGCCTCAGGTAGAGGTGAATTACTGTAATCCTCCATGGTGCTCTTGGACCCTTAAGCTAGTGCTTTCCTCTCGCGATATACCCTCAGGAAATGTACCTTACCAGAAAGTACCCTATCTGGATGTACCCTGATATACCCTGACAGGATGTACCCTGTCCGGATGTACCCTAGTGTACCCTGAGAAGTGTACCCTGACAGGATGTACCCTGAGACGTGCCACGTCGCGTCGCACCATGCCATCTTGAAAAATAAGAAAAAGTGCAAGTTATGTTAAATTTAAGAGGAGAGAACTTGAGTGACAACTCCAAGAAAGAGTGTAGTGGTAAAAGTACTTCCCTTGTAAGTAGGAGGTTGGGGGTTCAAATCTTCGTACCTTAGGGAATCTAAAACTCTCTATTGCCACTCAAAATTAAAATTGCCTCGCGCGTAGCCAACGGTCGCCTAGAGAGCCTTGGGTGCCAACGTTGCCAATGTATTGCCTAAGTTATTGCCTAAGTTCTTTGCCTTAGTCAACGCCTTGGAGTAAACGTAGGAGCAAACGTAGGTGAAAACATAGGTTCTGGTTCTGGAACTGGAATAGAAAATGGAACCGAAGACGAAGACGGAGACGGAGAAGAAATCGGAATCGGAATTGTGAACAGAGAACAGAACCCTCCGTATTGATGCGTGCAGAGCTTTGATACCACTGTTGCCAGGATCTTGCTCACGCGCATACAGAGATTACGGACACAAAAAACACACAAAAAAATAGAGACAACAAGAGATGAGACAGAATGCACTAGGTGCAATCTCCCCCCATGCACTATGTTTTAAAAGTCCACAGAGTGCATGTACTTATAGGAATTTTTGATTACGTAAAAAAGAATGATTACATGAGAGCGGCTTCTAAAAGCAAGCGTGAAACTAAAAGTTGGTAACTTTTCTAGAAAGCCATTGCTTTCAATAACAAAAACTGCAGTCTACAACGACCCTTATTCTAACCATTACTTTTCTAACTATTTCTAACAATAGAACCTTCTACGAGGCTTTATTTACAAAGTAAATAAATTATAATTCGGATTATTGATGTCCGCCCTTTCACACCTTGCACGCTCCTCACGAACCTTCAGTTGCGATATCAAAAACATAAAAAACACATTAATACATTAATAATTTAACACTCTAACAATGCATTGTTCAATAATAATTTAACACTCCAACAATGCATTGTTCAACATATTCCATAAGTTATAACACAACCAACTAGAATTATGCGTACACGAAGATGATTATATCTATGTTTTGGAGATGGCTCATACCAGCATAACAAGAGGTCATTTTTCGGCTAACAAGACCACAAAAATGATTCTCTTTGCCGGATTATGATGGCCAACTTTGTATCAAGATGTGACAACGTATGTTCAGAGGTGTGATGTGTGTCAAAGAACAAAATACCCTATCGGAAGAGATGAAATGCCACTGTGACCTATGATCAATGCTAGAGCTTTCACTAAATGGGGTATAGATTCCATTGGAGCAATTAGCCACCTACTAAAGGGTCCCATGCTCAGTATATAATAGTAGCCATGGATTATTTAACCAAATGGATAGAAGCAAAGGCAACAAAGAAGAATGATGCAAGAACTACTGCCAAGTTTCTCTTCGAAAATATATTTAGAAGGTTTGGGTTACCCATTGAAATTGTGAGTGATCAAGGCACACACTTCATTAATGAGGTAATAGAAACTTTGATGAATGAATTTCTAGTAATTCATAAGAAATTGGCCTTTATCACCACAAGCCAATGGATAGGCAAAAAGTTCCAATAAGGTGCTATGTACCATTTTCACTAAGATTGTGAATAATAGACGATCAGATTGGCATAAGCAATTACATCATGCCAATTGGGCTTTTCGAGTTGCTTATAAGACTACTATAGGCACAACACATTTCAATCTTGTGTATGGCTAGAATGCAATCTTACCAATTGAATTCTTGATTCCCATTCTTTGCGTCGCTGAGAAGTGAGTGGACTGGACACGAATTATCCCAACAATTGGATCAAATTGAAAGACTGCATGAGACTAGATTACAAGGAGTAGTAGACATTTATGTTGCCAAGAGGCGACAAAAAGCCTACTATGATACCCACATTAAAGATAAGGGACTCAAAGAAGGTGATTTAGTACTGGTATATAATGGGGTATGATTCTAACACCCCAATGCAAACATGGAAGATGGCTGCCCTCCACTAGGTCCACAAGCGGTGATATATGCTCATTGTTCTAAACTTTTCTCTGCACTAGTACAAAGATTTAAAATGAAATTTTGCAGCCTTATAGTAGACTATAAGAGGTACCTAATAATATTTAAATCATCCCAAATGGATATTCCATTTGGGAGAACCACCCTCTCCAAAACAGGCTTCCTGTTTGCAACACTCTCTACCTATGTGTAGAGATATAACTTCACAAAATAGGCGATTTCTCACAACTCACTCAGTCAATGAACTTGAAAATTTGGCAAAGTCCAGTGCACTATATGAGAGACCAAATGAAGCTTGAAATCAATGAAAATTATTAGAATGAGAGAGCAAACAATGCTCTACAATCCAGTACAATCAAATTTGGAAAAGCCTAACTACACCTCTAGATAGAGAAGGAGAAAAATCATGAGAAAATGAGGTAAGCAAGCAAGGGGCTGCTTGTTGGAGTTTATGACTTCCCTAAACTAATTGGGAATCTTGTGGAATGCATAAAACTCCAGAAACAAAGGCGGAATGATGCTTATATAGAGTTTTACTTTTCCTACAATCTAGCTAACCACCCATCAATCAATGTAGGTGCACGTTTTGGTGGCTGATTTGATGAGATTTGAATTTGATTGAGTTTGGTGGAGCTTCTGACTTTATTCCATGACTTTGGGTCGTCATTTTTTATTGATCCACTTCCAAAACTTGTGGTTGAGCCCTTTTGCATGATTGAGACTTGATTTTCAACAGTCCCTCTCAAGTCTCAATGCCTACGTCCTTCATTCCAATGCATGCGTTGAAGTGTTGTAGGTTTAATCCATCCAATGCTTTGGTAAACATATCTGCATATTGGTCCTTTGTATTGGCATGCTCCACCTTGACATCCTTTGAAATGATCTTCTCTCTAATAAAGTGCTAATGCACTTCTACATGCTTTGACTTTGCATGGAACACCAGATTTTTAGCCAAGCATATGCTACTTATGTTGTCACATAAAATAGGTACTTGATTAATCTATAAACAAAGATCAACAAACAACTTCTTGAGCCACATAAGCTCACATAAGACTTGGGCTAAGCTTCTATACTCAATTTCGATCGATGAAAGAGGCACTGTTGGTTGTTTCTTTGACATCCATGAGATGGTCTTCTTCCCTAGCATGATAACATATCCTCTAGTGCTTCTCCTGTCATCCTTGGAACCTGCCCAATCAGCATCACAATAAACTTGTACATTTAATTCATCATAAAATGGATAGTATAGACCTTCATTCATTGATCCTTTGAGGTACCTAAGTACCCTTTTGGCTACAACAAGATGAGGTACTCTTGGTGCTTGCAAAAATTGACATAACACTCCAACTACATGTGCAATATCAGATCTTGTCATAGTAGCATACGAGAGAGAGCGAATTATTGACCTATACATGGTGACATCCTTCAATTCTTCACCTTCATGAGTACTTAGTTTAACATTTAATTCTAATGGATTTGAAATGGGCTTGAAATCACACAAGCCTTACTTCTTCAAAAGATCTAGAATGTATTTCCTTTGCATCAAGTATATACCTTCCTCTTTATATAGTACTTCAATCCCAAGGAAGTACCTTAAAATCCGTAAATCTGAGATTTTAAACTCTCATCCAAGATTCCTCTTTATGTCCTTGATGTTGGCTTCATCATCCCCTGTAATGATCAAGTCGTCAACATATATACAAATGAAAACATTTTTGCCACCTTCCTTCTTCACAAAGAGTGATGGGTCTCCATGACTCTGATTGTATCCACATTTTACCAAGTAATACACAAGTCTTTGGTTCCAAGCTCTTGGGCTTGCTTGAGTCCATAAAGAGAATTCTTTAGCCTGCATACATGATGTGGAAACATCTCATCTTCAAAGCCTTGGAGCTGCTCCATGAAGACTACCTCTTCAAGCTCTCCATTTAGGAAAGCATTCTTCACATCCAACTGGTACATCTTCCAACCTTTTGAGGATGAAATTGCAATCAAACTTCTTATGGTGGACATCTTAGCTACTGGAATGAATGTTTCCTAAAATTCAATGCCCTAGGTTTGAGCAAAACCTTTGCCAAGCAGCCTTGCTTTATACCTAGAGATGCTCCCATCTGCATGCCTCTTTATCTTGTACACCCATTTGTTGCCAATGACTTTCATGTCCTTTGTTCTTGGCACCAAGGAACAAGTATAGATTTCTTCAAGTGCTTTGTCTTCCTCCTCCATGGCTTCAATCCATTCCCTATTCTTATTTGCTTCTTCAAGAAAGTTAGTTTCTTCACAAAATATAACTTGACTCATGAAGGCATAGTGTCTTGCAATGAATGAATCATAAGTTAACCTTTGAACAGGGTGTTTAACCCTATTGGATGACCTTACCTCACCATTAGGTGGTAGGAATCTCCTCATCCTTGGTTTAGATGCTTTAAATCTTGGAGTTTCTACTTTCTCCATATCTTCATCACTTGTAGATTCCATGTCTACCCATCGATGGTCTTTGTCATTTGCCTTTTCCTTTCCTTTGCTACTTCCTTCACTAAAATGAGCTTCATTCCTTGTCCTTCCATGCCAAGATGATGTAGTACTCTCCTCTGATGGTGTGCTTGAAGTGGTTGGACCACTTATCTCCATGCTTTGTTGTTTCTCTTTGAACTTCTTCTCGGCTTCATATGCATCCTCAACCTGTAACACATCTTTACTACCATACCAAGGCAACAACTCATCAAATATTACATCCCTAGATACCTCAAGCTCTTTGGTGCAAGGGTTATAGAATATAAAACCCTTTTTCTCTGAAGAATATCCAATAAGTATGCACCTATCTGCCTTCGGGTCTAACTTGTGTCTCAATTCTTGAGTTATGTAAACATAACACACACAACCAAATACTTTGAGATGTGAAAGCTTGGGTTTCTTACCACACCAAGCTTCATAAGGTTTAACTCCATGTACTCCTCAGGTTGTACACCTATTCATAATGTATATGGTTGTATTTCTTGCATCAGCCCAATAAGAGTTAGGAACATTCATTTCATTTAACAAAGCTCTAGGCACTTCTGCTATGTATCTATTCTTCCTCTCTGCCACCCCATTTTGTTAAGGTGTATACCTGCAATTGAATTGCCTTTTAATGCCATGGTCATGTAAAAAATTAGAAACTTCATTTGAAAAATACTCTGCCCCTCCATCCGATCTGAGAGTCTTTATATACTTCCCTGTTTCCTTCTCCACTAAGTTTTTGAACCTCTTGAAGTGGTAAAACACCTCTGACTTTGACTTCATGCAATACATCCAAAAAAACCTTGAATGATAATCTATAAATGTGACAAAATATCTATTACCTCCAATGGATGTCTCCTTTGTAGGTCCCTGTTGAGGGTTCTCCGGTTCAACACAACATCGTCTAACTAACAAAATCAGATTTTACTATTCTTTCCCATTGAGCACTGATCCTTACTTCCCCAGATGTTCCACCGGAATTGTCTCTTAAAGCCACCGGAATGTCACCGGAACATCACGGGAATATAGGCTGAATTTCATCGTAAACATTCCTTCTGATAGTTTTTTGCTAATTCAAAGTTTACACAGCCTTTCTGCACTTTATTCTTGCAACAGATTTACAGATTTCCCTTCTGCACTCACATATATTTCAAATCAATTGCACTCTGACATAGTACAGTTTGAGTCACTCAAACAGACTTAACAGTAAACAAAAGACTTTCAGCATTATAACTGTGTTGCGCAGACATTTGGTTGATTATTCATTGGTAGATGCAACACCAAAAATACAGATTGTTGTTTTGTAAAGATTAGAACTTTAGTATGAGAATTTGATTAAGCCGCAAAGATTCTTCCTTTCAATTTGTTGTCTGAATAGTGGTTATTTACTGTAGAACCTGGTCTTTTCCGGTCCTGACAAAGAACTCCTTCTTCTTGACTCCTTCTCATAGTTGATGTTCCTACACTACTTGCATCTTTGTCTCTCTTCTGATCATTTGCGCCTTTACTTCTAGTGCCTTTCTTCCTTTTTTCTGTTGTCGCTTCTTCTTCGACCTTCGCTTCTTCTCGTTTTTGTTATTGTATCTTCGTTCTTCGTCTACCTTCTCCCCTCTCTTCTACGGTTGCCACTAACTCCTTTCTTGTAACTCCCTTTTGTCTTGCGACACATCCTTATAAATCTCCGCATAGTCGTCTTTTTTCTTTTTATTCTTATTTTATTTCTCCATATGTCCTTGCCTTCAACACCTGGCACAGCCCGGTGGGTAATTTTGTCAAAAATTAAACCCGAATTTCACAATCCCTTGATCATATATCTCCCATGCCTATATGGAAACCTGCTCTTCTTGTACTTCTAATTCTTCATTATTAACATCTTCTTCTGCACCATCCTCGTTTTCCGAAACATTCTCAGCAAATATCTCCACCTTTTCTTCTAGTGTTTCTTTCAACAACTGTTTCCGCATTTTTGCAATTATCTGTGTCTGTTCTTCAATCTGTTTTTGCTGTTCTGAAATCATACAGACTAAATCTTTCTCATGTTGTGAAACAAAACTTGTCTGCACCTGTTCATATGGCATCTGAATCATACCGAACCAACCACTTTGAAAAATACTCCAGATGTTCTGAACATATTTATACAGATGCTGCTTCACTTCTCCTATGTCCATCTTCGTCATTAACACAGCATCTAACTACACACCTTCCTCTTTTAATATTTGCTCTTGTAATTCCTGCAAAAATTTTATTCTCGACTCAAGAACTACCTGATCCGCCTGCAATGTAGCATTTAATTCTGAAAAATTCATCATCTCTTTTTGAATATGTGTTTGTACAGTCATCTTCCATTCTTCCAATTCCTGAATAGACTTCTTTGTACTAGCCAATTCCACCACCAATTGCTTCTTATCATGCTGCAACTCTTCCAACATACATTCCTTTTTATCCAATGCATCCTAAAGTTCTTTAATCTTCTCCTGCCAAGACTGATACCCAGTCTTATTAATTTTAGTCTGATCATGCCGAAACAATCTGTTCTCCTGAAAAGCTAAAAAATCCAACACTTCCTGCAACTTCTTCTTCATCCCTGACACATCATAATTTGAAATATTATCATCTTTCAACATTTTTTCAGCTTCAACCTGTAATTAATCTTCCACTCGTCTTTTCCGAGACAACCTAAAAGCAGTTCCAAATACTTGTGGCTCCTTAATACTATCTGTCACTGACCACAAAATTGCGTCCTGTATCTTTGCTGTATACAAATCAACCTCAATGATTTGACTATTCTGGTTCTTTTCTTGTGCCAGATTACCAGTGCAAAGAAAATCTTCAGAAGTCTGTGAAGGTCTAATCCTTACCTGTCTTACGGCTAACTGTTCTGGCCCATTACTCATCTCTTTATGACCACAAACTTGGATCTGCTTTGGCCACATTTTCTTCTGATCTTCAACAAACTGCACAAATTTGAATAAAGCAGCTAAATATGTTGACAAGCGACTATTTGTTTGCGTCTTACGCCTATCCCCAACGAAAATCTCACTTTGTAAGTGATCATACATCCAATGAGCCCAACTCACCTTTTCTCCTGCCTCTGCATAGGCTAAAGGTGCAAAATTCTCCCTAGACATAGAATCATATTTAATGATAAAACATAATCTTTCCAAATACCATTTTAGTTGTTCCCTTCGATTATAGCTTACATTTCTCATCATATAGTACTGCCCTCTTCCTTGTCGAGGTCCAAAGTCTTGCTTTAAAACCTCCTCCGAACATTTGGGAACTACAACATCATCGTATATAGGCAATTGAAATACTTCTGCAACTAATTCTGGTGAAAATTTTACCTGAAAGGAGAGCTGACCCTTCATTTCCCGCATAATCTCCAGCTGACTCTTTACCTCATAATTGCATCTCCAACGTTCCCATGGCAACATAGCGAACTGTAATAATCCAATTCTTCTGAGCCAATTCGTATGTACATCAGAGTGTAGGTCAATTTCAATTTTAAAATCTGTGAATGTCCCCATAAACCTATGCACACCCTTAGTCTTTGTAGATGGTGTTGAAATTGCATCTTCATCTTTCCCTTGTAATGAGCTATCACTTTCCTCCGATGTGGTTTCCTCCCTTCTCACTGTCACTGCTCTCTTTCTCATACATCCTCTCATGATTCCTGATTCAAGCACTAATACAGAAAATGCTGAAGACAATATTATGCTGGAAGCCTTTAAGTAGAACCAAAAATATTCGTTCCACAAGTGCGAATGCTAGAACTACCACTTTCTGTAATGATAAACGTACGTTCGCACATAACACTTTATGTGACGCAATAATATTGGAGTGTGAGTTATCATAAAAATCCTCCACAATCGATTGCCCCACTTATCAATAACCCGCTGAGTGAAACTTCCACACATGCCAGAAAAATCATGAAAGAAAACACTCACTCGTACCTCAAGAGGATGAAAGAGATATTTTAGCTTCTCAATACTGCACTGTATAGTGCAAAAACTTTTACCCAGACAGTTCTGACAAATTATACTTTACAAGATAAGCATTGGTCGACTACTAACTTCATTGTTATATTCCCCTCGATGCCTCCGCCGCATATGATTCTGCGGACACGGAATACAAGGCATACTCCTTTCGCACACATCATTATTGGCAGTCCCAACATATTCTTTAACTTGTCGACCCTCATGCAACAATACTTCATTATTCATCCTTGATCCTGAGCCAACCGATAACGCATTGTTGAACTGCAACTGTAAACCATGTGCCCATTGTAGTCGTAAAAATTTACTCAATGTAATTTTAGACCAACACGAGGTCAAAAAACACTGTACCACCGATAAAAATGTAGAAAAATACACTCTGTTACTGCGATGATCACAAACATTGTTGACGTGTTGTTCTGAACGACATACAACTTGCACCACATTAGCAGATAACCAATCCAAATGTGGCGGCTTCCGTTGAAATAATTTCAACCGAAATCCATTTATGGGCTTGTTTAACCATGTGCCAAACACATCTGCCACACAAAAAGTTCCTTGACCTAAATCTTGGACAATCTGATATGGGCCCTTATATCTCAATGTGAGCTTTCCTGGATGGGGTCCTAGCTTAGAATTATACACCATCACCCAATCGCCTTCTTTGAATATTTTAAACTTCACATTCTTATTTACCCAGGCTTGTCTTCGCCTTTGAATCACTTCTGTAATATATGCACTTATCAAACGATCCTCCTCCATCTGTAAAAGGTATTGACTCCTGTGTTTAACTGAAACTTCAGGCGACATCTTTTCTGCCGTAACTCTCAAACTGGGAACTACAAACTCCATGGGTACAACTGCCTCCAATCCATATACCAACCGAAAAGGTGTCATTCTGGTCGTCACTTTAAACGCTGTTCTAAATGACCACAAGGCTGAGTCAAGAAACAAATCCTACTTTTTCTGATTTTCGTGTAACAATTTCTTAAGAATACGCAGTAAAGTTTTATTCCTGCTTTCAGCATGCCCATTCGCTTGAGGATGATATGCTGTAGTCTTCTTATGCACTATTTGATGAACTCTTGTTAATTCTGAAATCACTTCATTCAGGAAATGAGTACCTCGGTTGCTCACTAACTCAATCGGACACCCAAATCTTGTCATAATATTACAATAAAGAAATTTGGCCACACTTGTTGCCTTGTTATCCTTCAGTGCTACTGCCTCCATCCATTTCGTACAGTAATCTGTCGCTACCAATATATAGCTATTACCTCGCTGAGTAGCAAGTTTAATAGGTCCCACAACATCCATGCCCCATTTTTGAAAAGGATCCAGCGGTAATACTGGATGATCAGTCATACGATCAGAACTATTAGGTTGGCCTAACTTTTGGCAAGTCACACAGCCTTTAGCATAGTCATGCGCATCTTTTAACACCATCGGCCACCATAACCCTGCTTGTAATACTTTCTTTCCAATAATCTTGCCGGACAAATGTCCTCCTGCTGAACCGGAATGCGCTTCAAGTAACACAGCTGATTGTTCATAGTCGAGAACGCATCTCCTAATAACCTGATCCACGCCCTTCTTGTATAATGCCCCTGCTATCACCAAATATGGCCTACTTTTAAGAGCAAACTTCCTTCTCTGATCAGATGTAAAATGCTGTGGTAATACCCCTTCTGTTAGGAACATTAGTAACTGATCATACCACGAATCTGTCTCGACCGCCTGCGCCGTAAACAAATCAGCATCCGGAAATACATCAAGTACACTAGTGGGTGTTTCTCCTGATTCCAATCGACTGAAATAATTGGCCATCGCATGCTCTTTCCCTAGGGTATGCACAATTACAAAGTCGAATTCTTGTAACAAGAGCATCCATCTGGCTAATCGGCCTGTTAATAAAGGCTTCTTGATTAAATAAACCAAAGCCTGATGATCCACATGAAAAATCACTTTATTGCCCAACAAATAATGCCTAAACTTGTTAAGGGCATACACCATCACCAATGCTTCTCTTTCGGTCACCGGATAATTCCTTTCAACCGCAGCCAATACCCTACTGGCATAATAAATAGGTCTATACCAACCTTTATCTTTTTGTTGCATCAAAACTGCACCTACGGCCACATCCGATGCATCAACGAATATGTGAAACGGTATTGACCAATCAGGTGGTTGCAAGATAGGTGCCACCGACACCATCTTTTTTAATAACTGATATGCCTTCTCTTGAGCTTCTGCCCATATAAACGGAACATCCTTCTTGGTCAAATGCGTCAGTGGTGAAGAAAGGTTTGCTAAATATCTTAAGAATCAGGAATGCCACTTAATTTGGCCTACAAACCGCATCACTTCTTTAACGTTGGTCGGTGCTTTAGCTGTACGGATAGCTTTAATTTTCTTAACATCAATCGCCATTCCTGCTTGGGAGATAACATGGCCCAATAAAATCCTACTTCTTATCGCAATCACACTTTTAAACGGATTCAATACCATCTGAAACTGCCGACATCTTTCAAAACATGCTCTCAGGTGTAGTAAGTGCTTAACCATTTCACCGAAAACTAAAAAATCATAGACAAATACCTGCATGAAGTCCTGAAGATAAGGTTCAAACACTTTATGCGCCACATAATTGAATGATGGTGGTCCATTCTTCAAACCAAAACTCATTACGGTAAATACATAAGCACCAAATTCGGTAATAAATGCTATTTTATGCTGATCCTCCTCAGCCACACTGATCTGATTATAACCGAAAAATCCATCCAAGAAACTATACATTTCATGACCGGCAACTACATCCAATACTGCATCACAAAACGGCATAGGAAACGGGTTTGTAACCGTTGCCGCGTTTAGCTTTCTGTAATCCACAAAAATTCTGAGCTTCCCATTCTTTTTAGGGACCACTATAATAGGAGATAGCCAAGTCACTTGATTCACCGGTTTGATAAATCCGACTGCCAACAACTTATCAATCTCTTCCTTCACTTGTTTTGCAAAATTAGGATTCATTCTATATCTTTGTTGTGCCACAGGTACTGCATCCGCCTTCAGATTAATCCTATGTTGATGCAACTGCGGATCTATACCTTTTACTTGAGTATAATCCCAAGCAAACACATCCACATACTCTTTGAGCAAGCAAATAAGAGCCTCCTTAAACTTTCCTTCCAATGTTTTACCAATTCTTACCAGCTTTGGTGCATCTTCGGTTCCCAAATTAACCTCTTGAAGCTCTTCCTCCTTAACCCTGACAGAACCTGCATACTTCTGATCATAAATCCTTTTCGTTCGCATAATTAGCTCTTCCTCTTGTTGTTCCATCTGCTGCTGCACCGGAACCTGCATACATTGATCAAACACTTTTTGTAACTGGGCACTTGCCACCTGTGCTCCTAGAAGTAACTCATGCGAATAACTACAAAATTGACCATGAAAGTCATACCAGAAATAATAATTTGTTGTTGCTTCAAAATACCAACAGGCTGGACTCGTGTTTGATCCGCCATCTTGACCTGAAAAGGGGCGGGAGCCAATGCCCCGCTTCCCATTTCAATAAAAATATGTTCAGGTAATATATTTACCCCTGATCCTCCATCTAGCAATACTTCGGCAAAACTCCACTTATTGTACTGCACCTGAATTACTGGTACGACAAAATCCACATCTGCGGGATCAATACTGTTGGCCGAAATTGAAGGGATCGTCCTACTCCCTGGCTCAGTTTGATATCCAAGTAGCTTTCTCAACAATTTTTCACGAAAGATCGGTACTAAAGATAACATCTGATCCAAGGACAACTGTAATGGTGCACTAATAATGTCAGCAAACCAGTCATTTGCCAAGTCTTGTTGACACTGAGCCTGATCCTGCTCCATCATAGGCGGTACCAACTGCACACCCTTTTGTCGCTCGGTCCGGTCGTCACCCTTTACCAGAGTAGCAGGCTCGTGTCGAACCTGCTTCAAAACCTTATCGCGAATTTGCCGTTGTTCGTGCCAATCAATAGGGCCTTTATTTTTTGATCTAGTAACCGCCAATACTTTAACTTCTGTATTCTTTCCACATTGCGTACCATCACACTACCCTTGATTGGTACCATGCATTCGAGCAGATGTACTGGGTGCATCAGGGGTCCTATCGACTTGTTCTGGCCATTCAATCAGCATGACATTTGCCTGAGCCACCTGCTGCCCCAGTTGTTGATGTTGTCCCTACTGATTATGCTGGTTATACCGAACGACAAGTATACCCCTTTCTTCGCGATGCTTAACCCACAAAGGACAATTCGGCCCTATCCAATGATCAGGAGCTGAACAATACCCACAAGGCATGACCCTTGGTGGTCGACCTTGGTAATTGCCGTGTTGGTTATTTCCTTGCTGATTTCCTTGATCTCTCCATGGGGGTCTTACCTGCTGCTGTCTCTGGAAGTTACCTCGTCCTTGGATAGGAATAGCCTGATTCGCCGCCACGTCGTTTAGATTTCTATTGTCTTGCCGCGAACTTTGCCCTCTATTCTTAGGGTTATACCAACACTGAGTTGTGGTATGTCCCTCTTTGTCACAGATATCACAAAATCGTGTTGCCTTTGGAGCCAATATAGAATACCCATGTTTCTTTAACTTACGAATCCATGCCTCCTCTTTACAGTGTTTAGATTTAATCTTGCGATGCTTTGTCTTCACTATTTCTTCATCATAATCATCAGTATCAGAATCATCAGAACTCTTACCTGACTCCATTTCTGAATCCGATCCAACCTCTGAACCAGAATCAGACTACTGCTTTTTTGCTCGTCCAAACCTTCTCTCAACACGTGCTACTGCTAACACTAAGACATCAAAACCATTCGCAATGTCCACACTGTCCACCACATGTCTGATGGTGCTCCTTAAGCCTTTCAAAAAAAAAACGTGCCAACATCTCATCAGTAGGTCGTTCATTACCCTGCAGCCTGTCCATTAAAGTCCTAAACTTCTGAGCATAGTCTTCCACTAGCATAGTCTTTTTTCTGATAGCCCGCAACTTCCTTAGTACATCGGAAGGCGTCTTTTCTTTTCTAAACCATTGCAAGAATGCGATTTTTAAATCATCATAGGTATCAAAATGGGTAATGCCATATTGACTGAACCAGCTCATAGCTCGTCCTTCCAACGTGGCTGCAAATTGTTGAAGTTTAATATCGTCACCATAGAGAGCGGGATATCCATTTGCTGTCCATTTTATTTTGAATTGAGCTACATGGAAATCAGCATCTTCCTTAGTGGTTGCACTGAAATGAGCGGCCTTGACTTTGGGATTTGGAGGTGGTTGAGCCATTGGCTATGGTGGAGGTGTGCGCCTAGTTCTATGACCGGTCGCCCCTGCAAGTGGGTCAAACTGGAGTCGTCCTCTTACCCCTACAACTATTTCTGTGAGGAATAACGCTCCAAGGATGCCGCCCACTAACCTGGCTTCTAATACACCTGTTTCCCCCTGGCCGTCGTCAGTGCCCAGCGCTTCTTGCTCCTGGGCCTCGTACCACTCGTAAAAATCTAAGGATGTCTCCACGTTCGCTGCTCTTGCCTGTGCACTCGTAAAATATACTTTGCTAAAGCGATTTCGCCTGCTCCTCATTCATGTCTTTGAGGCTGCTGTGGCCATACAGTAGGATCGCCAATTGTCTTGAGGGTTCTCCGGTTCAACACAACATCGTCTAACTAACAAAATCAGATTTTACTATTCTTTCCCATTGAGCACTCATCCTTACTTCCCCAGATTTTCCACCGGAATTGTCTCTTAAAGCCACCGGAATGTCACCGAAACATCACCGGAATATAACCGGAATATCACCGTAAACATTCCTTCTGATAGTTTTTTGCTAATTCAAATTTTACACAGCATTTCTATACTTTATTCTTGCAACAGATTTACAGATTTCCCTTCTGCACTCACATATATTTCAAATCAATTGCACTCTAACATAGTACAGTTTGAGTCACTCAAACAGACTTAACAGTAAACAGAAGACTTTCAGCATTATAACTGTGCTGCGCAGACATTTGGTTGATTATTCATTGGTAGATGCAACACCAAAAATACGGATTATTGTTTTGTAAAGATTAGAACTTTAGTATGAGAATTTGATTAAGCCGCAAAGATTCTTCCTTTCAATTTGTTGTCTGAATACTGGTTATTTACTGTAGAACCTGGTCTTTTCCGGTCCTGACAAAGAACTCCTTCTTCTTGACTCCTTCTCACAGTTGACGTTCCTACACTACTTGCATCTTTGTCTCTCTTCTGATCATTTGCGCCTTTACTTCTAGTGCCTTTCTTCCTTTTTTCTGTTGTCGCTTCTTCTTCGACCTTCGCTTCTTCTCGTTTTTGTTATTGTATCTTTGTTCTTCGTCTACCTTCTCCCCTCTCTTCTACGGTTGCCACTAACTCCTTTCTTGTAACTCCCTTTTGTCTTGCGACACATCCTTATAAATCTCCGCATAGTCGTCTTTTTTCTTTTTATTCTTATTTTATTTCTCCATATGTCCTTGCCTTCAACAGTCCCCATACATCTATGTGTATGAGATTCAACACTTCATTGATCACATGTGCTCCCTTCTTGAATGGCAATCTGCTTTGTTTTCCTAATTGACAAGCATGGCACAAATGTTGCATATTCTGAGCTTTAAGAAGCTTCTATTTGTGCATTATACTCAGCCATACTGAGCTCTATGATTCTCCTCTAGCTTCTCCTCAACTGTTTGTATGCTTTAGAAGGTGTGGATATTACCTTTTGAAAACATCTCCCTTGTTAACCTTGGACTAGTTGAGATCTTGATCGACATAGCTCCCTTTCGATGTCTTCTTGCTTCGATGAGTCATCCTTGTGCTTCCACGAGTTGTTTTGATACCTTCAAGTCTTCAATATGATGCCACTAATGTCTCCAAGCCTGCAAAATGGATTTGATTCCACTGATGGGGGATGATTCTAACACCCCAATGCAAAAATGGAAGATGGTTGTCCTCCACTAGGTCCACAAGCAGTGATATATGCTCGCTGTTTTGAACTTTTCTCTGCATTAATATAGAGAAGTAAAATGAAATTTTGCAGACTTATAGTAGAGTATAAGAGCTACCTAACAAGGTTTAAATCATCCCAAATGGATATTCTAGCTCGGAGAACCATGTTACACTTATGTGTCCCTCGAGTAGCTTTGATGTGAACCTTTTCCCTATACATGGGCACTTTTTACTCTAGTGCTGGCTAGAGGTTTTTTCCCCATGTTACCACATACTTGATACTCTCATATGTGGTGGTACTTTGTACTTAGGGATATTATTCAACTCTTACTTTGAGTTCAGTTCATCGATCAATAGAGAGAGCTATTCCAGCCATCGTCTTCTCCCTGTGTCTTGTTGCATTTGTGCTCCTTGTGTGTGCTTCTTGTGTGTCGCTCGCACTTTTACACACACCCAACAGTGGTATCAGAGCAGGTTCAACTTCGTCTCAAGTTTCGGTTTTTTGCGTCGCGGCACGCGCGCACTTTAACAGTGCAAATCGACTTCGAAGCATAGAAGTGTGAATTCCAGCAGCCTAGAAACATTTCCAGCAGTTTTACCCCCATTTCAAAGCCATTCGTGCAGTCAGAATCGCCATCAGAGTGACGGTTTGTGAGATGAAATTTTAGCACTGATTTCAGCTTTCGTCAAAGTGAAGTTTTTGTCACATTCTTGTTCCATAGTGAAATGGCGGGCAGCAATGACTTGTTTGGAATGCTTCAAGCTGAAGATAAGCTTGATGGGACCAAATCCGATGTGGTCTTACATGATGAATGTTGAGAAAGATGGATGGATGCTCCAAGAGACTGAGTAGGTACTGCTAAGCCTGCTTTGTACCAGCCCTCTTTTGCTTCAGAGTTGATAACTAGACCTCCTTAGCTTTCCAATGACACCATAAAATGTCCTATGTACTTTGGAAATGATGTGTGTAATGATTGAATCAAAGCAGATAACTTTGGAAGTCACAAACTCAAGAAAACCTTCTATTTATGTCTTGACACCTGCTGGGTATTTTGCTCAGTATGACCAACACAGTAGGAATTGGAAAAATTCCTTTTAGGGGTATCTAATTAGCTTAGTAAGCTACATATTCCAAGTGGAATGATGTAAAATGATAAACTATGCTGAGAGAAATCAATTTAGCAAGTTAAGCTATACCCCCTACTTTTTAGGACTGTAGCAGAAAATGACCAGAGATCACCTCGATGCGGAGTTCTCCAAGGACCGAGATATGCCCTTGACAAGTTGACAGACTTTTGAGTAGACTAACAGAGAACTCAGAGATGGACAATGTGAATGTATGTATTAATGAACATTTGTATACAACTCCATTGGCATGAATATCATTGCCAAATGGTGTAGAGAAGTGTGGGCTAGAGTGTAGACCTCACACACACTCAAAAATCAATAATGCTAGGCTCAGGAGTGCTCTCTCTTACCCGTGACTTTTCATGTCCATTTTTATAAGGAGTGAGTAAAAGTTTGAATTCAAATTCAAACTTTTGGCTCCCTATGATCAAGCTCCTAAATGCTTGGAGATATTCGTTCAATCAAACAACTAATTTTTCCATGAATCCTTTTGGTAGGTGATTACAAGAGATTCCAAGTCAATTTGACTTTTACAATGAGGTAAAGTGGTAATTAACCACTAGCATATGTTCCTATGCTTCTTCATGTGTGTATAGACTTCAATGCATCCTTTAAGCCAAATGTGTAGGCTTGTAATTTACACCAACAGCTCCCTCTCAAGCCAAGCATTTTGGCTTAAGTCTTCATCTTCAATCTTCAAGTATATCCTGCAATCCAATCATGGATTTGAACCTGCAAAGTTTGGTTCCATCCAAAGCTTTAGTCAACAAATCTGCACATTGCATGTTGGTTGATACATAGGTTAGTTGAATGTCCTTGCTTATCAATTTCTCTCTCACATAATGGTAATGGACCTCTATGTGTTTGGTCCTAGCATGATAAATAGGATTAGCTGCAAGGTGAAGAGAACTTGTATTATCTCCATAGATAATTGGTGACCTAGTATATAATCCCAATTCTGTATACAAAAGCTTAATCCATACTGCTTCTTGTGTGGCATTAGCCAGCCCTCTATACTCTACCTCTGTGGAAGACAAAGCAACAGTAGGTTGCTTCTTTGAAGACCATGAAATTGGTTTGTCACCTGCAAAAGAATATATCCAAAAGTGCTCCTCCTATCATCCTTGCATCCTGCCCAATGTGCATCTGAATAAATTTTGATATCAATATCTGAAGTGTAAGGGAAATACAAACCATGGTTCTGTGTACCCTTGAGATACTTCAGGATTCTCTTAGCAGCCTCTAAGTGAGGTATCCTTGGCTTGTGCATAAATTGACTTAGCACACTAACTTCATATGCAATATCTATCCTTGTTAAGGTAGCATAGTTCAAACTACCCACCATACTTTGATAACCTGTAATGTCATTGACTTCATCACCTTCATGGGCACTTAGTTTTAGGTTTACCTCCATTGGAGTGCTTGCTACTTTGGCATCCTGCAAGTGAAACTTCTTCAACATGTCCTGTATATACTTTTTCTGTGTAATATATATCCCTGAATTAGTGTAGACTAATTCAAGTCCCAAAAAATACTTCAATAGACCAAGATCATTGATCTTGAACTCCTTCATCGTTTGACTTTTGATATATCTAATTCCATTGACATCATTACCTGTAATGATGATGTCATCAACATAAACACAAAGGTATATTACCTCTGAATTACTTCTCTTGATGAACAGAGAAGTATCTGCCTTGCTCATGAAAAATCCTTGGTGTTGGAGATATGTAGTTAACCTGTAATTCCATGCCCTAGGTGCCTGCTTCAATCCATATAAAGCCTTTTTCAATTTGCAAACATATGTTACCTTCTTAGGATCCTCATAGCCAGGAGGTTGTGACATATATACCTCCTCTGAAATCCATCCATTCAAGAAAGCATTCTTGACATCCAATTGGTACATATTCCAATTTTTTGATGCAGTCACACTTACCAACACTCTGATTGTTGGCATCTTGGCCACATGTGAGAATGTCTCCTCATAGTCAATGCCTTGGGTTTGTGCAAAGCCCTTGGCTACCAATCTGGCTTTGTACCTATTGATTGTGCCATCAGAATTTCTTTTAAGCTTATAGATCCACCTGGATCCTATTACCTTCATTGAATCCTTCTTAGGTAATAACTCCCATGTGTCACTTTCTTTGAGTGCTTCAATCTCCTCATCCATAGCTTCTTTCCATTCTGATTTGGTAATTGCTTCTTCATATGATCTTGGTTCTTCATTTGATAAATCTTTGGCAAGATAAACAGAATGTTTAGTAACAAGAGATGTATCATACCCATATTTGATAGGTTTCTTGCTTTCTCTTTGTGATCTTCTAAATGGTTGAGTTGAAGATTCAGGTATGTCTTCAAGCTTCTTCATCTTCATTTTGCCTTTGGACTTCCATGCTTTGAATTCTTCAAGGTTGATAGTATCTTCATCATTTGAACTTGAGGTTTCATTCTGAGTAGGTTCCTCCTTTGTAAGACTTGGAAATTCCTATTCCAAATCATAGGGTAATTTGACCTTTTTGCATTCATTCTCATACCAAGAATCATTTTCATCAAAGACAACATCTCTGCTTACCATGAATCCATTATTGATGGGATTATAAGACCTGTAACTTTTTCGATTTAAATCATACCCAATAAAGATGCATTTTTCAGCCTTTGGGTCTAGCGTACCTCTTATCTGAGAAGGAATGTGTAGATATGCTACACATCCAAATATTTTGCAATTGTCAAGTGAGGGTCTCTTACCATGCCATGCTTCATAGGGTGTCATACCATCAAGAGACTTGGATGGTAACCTGTTTATGAGGTAAGTGGCAGTGGAAACACTCTCTGCCCATAGATAGTTAGGTAACCTTTTCTCATTAAGCATAGATCTAGCTGTCTCAACAATTAACCTATTTCTTCTCTCAGCTACCCCATTCTGTTCAGGAGAATACCTTGTGGTTATCTCTCTTTTGATGCCTCTGTCCTGCAAGAAGTCTTCAAATTCATTGGAGAAGTACTCACCTCCTCCATCTGACCTTAGCCTCTTCAAATTCCTTCCTGTCTGGTTTTCAACTAATGCAAGATATTTTTTAAAGCAATTAAATACCTCATCCTTGTGCTTCATAAAGTACAATACAGTCCATCTGCTACAATCATCAATGAAAGATACATAGTACCTTGGACCTGAGATTGAGGCGTCTTTGCTTGGTCCCCATACATCTATGTGGACAAGCTCTAGGTAGTCTTCATGCATGTATCCTTTCCTTGAGAAGGGTAACCTGTGAGACTTCCCAAATTGACAAGCACCACACTTATAAATCATATGTTGCTTGGATACATTAGGTATCCCAAGCACACATTGGTCCCTACACAGTCCTTGACTTTGAGCTTCAACACTCCCCCCCCCCCTCTCGAGTTTGTCGTCCCTGACAGACCCTTGTTGTAGTGGTTGTTCCAAGTAGTGCCTTGAGAGGGAGTGTCCCTTCTGTATGAACAATAGTCGTCTGACTTCCAGATGTGTCTGGTTCTTCATCTATCCCTGCGAGTCTTTGCAAGTTGTAGTCTCTTGGTATATGCTTCTTCCTTGGATTCCAGTATGACTGTGTCGTTGTGAGTCTCCGTTGATGTTTTCGAGATCTTCCACAGTTGATGTTCATAGTAGTCATGCCAAGTACTCATAACCCATATGGAGTGATGGGTAAGTGTGCGTGTGCATGGGTTGAGGAAAATAGGTGCCTTGTGCACGACCTTGTAATGTAGCCCTATGAATGCTTACTTGGGAAATGCATTGGAAGAAGTATGGTGCAAAAATTGGGGTCTTGAGCTAAGTGCTCAAGGGTATGCCGACGAAGAGGTTTCCTAAGCTATCATGGTGATGGTGTTTCCAGAGTAAAGATACTTACCATGGAGAAGGTTGATCGATGTTTATCTCTTTGTGTTGTACACTCAGCCTTTGGGATGGAACATTGTTGATGAATGTCCATGTTGATGGTCCACTGATGAGATCTTTTGAGTGATTGATCCTCTCTCCTCTTTTCAAAGCAACATTTGCCAAATACTGAGAATTGAATTTCTTTATATTCCTTGGCAAACAACATTGGGTAACTACACCAAGCTTAGTTTCACATATTCTCTTTAACTCACCATACGCAAGAGTCTTCTGCTCCAGAACTACCCTTTGCAGATATCTCCTTGGATGCTCTCGTACATGAAGTAGTTAAGCATCACTCAAGTTGCGGACCTTCAAACTCTTCATTCCGACCATGGTAAGAGAAAATCATAGTTGTAGATGCCATGTTCTCGCCAAGTGCTTTGCATCTACCAGATAAGGCAGCAATAATATCATCTGCTAGCCGAGACACACTTCTATCCAAACTGATAAATGCCCAGTAATCAATAGTTCCATCTTCAACTAAGCATGTCTCATTCATGTTCCATGAGCAAAACCTGGGAATAAGTTTTGACTCTTTTTTTTTTTTTAAATTACAATGTCACACACAAGAAAAGAGATGTTAGTATCAGAAAAAATAATTGACATATGTCAATGTGCTCTTGTGCATGGGGCTCTCAACTGTGTCTATGCACGGCCATGTAATGTGGCCCTATATAATGCATACTTTAGAAATGCATCACCTGAATGGTGCAAAAGACAAGGTTGTGCAAGGAGCACATGGTTGTTGCTCGTCGAGGCCTGATGTCACTTGCAGATGTTAGTGTCATCTTTGTTGGAGGTATCCATTGGATCTCGAGATGACCAGTGATCCTTCCTCTTTATAGGGATCCATTTTAGAACAGCATTTTACACTGTAGAGATTACTTTAGGCGTCTTCCTCTTTGGATGCGTTCTGAACTATGGTATCTAGTGTGGTTGGCGCTTTGGTTCGATGGAGGCTACTTGTACTTTTGTCTTCCAAACCCATATCCTTTTTGCACGTCTTTCTACTATTGTTGAAGAGCTTATTTGATCTTCTTTCGGTCTCTGTACGTGGTTCTTACCCTCTTCTCTTTTTGGCTTCTTTGTTGAGACCTTTCGCATGTGGGAGAACATAGGTTGTTGTAGATGTAAGAGCTTCTTAGGTACCCACATCTGTAATCGCCCTTGTTGAGCTGTCGCTAATTTCTTAGGCACCCAAACTTGCTGGATACCTTGTGATTGATCTTGTCCGAGCTACTTCCTTCGTCTTCTGACTTGGTTGGCTTGCCTGGATGGGATTTGGGGGGTCAAGGCTGGTGGTTTCTCTACTTTGCGTACCCAGATCTGCGTCATGCTCGGAACTGCTTTCTTATCGAATGGTGTCTTTCTATTTAATGTAGCAATTGTCGTGATCGGTTGTGTTTGCCTCTGTGGTGGACTTACTAGTGTGCTACTTGATTCTTTGGAGAAGAAGAAAGATCCACCCGCCTTCGAACCTGTTCTTCCACGATTGAATCCTTCTGCATCATAGAGCTTTTGACACATACAACATCTTCTTCCATATGATTAGTCTTAGAAGAGCTAAGAGAGTGTGTGGTGCCATGATCGGGGAACATGCAGTTCTCTAATTCTAATGTAATGCATTGTTCATGTACCCAAACTTGAAGAATTTGACTTCTTAGGTTTAAGTTGACTGCATTGTCATAAATCCAATCTTGTCCTAAGACAAATGGTTCTGTAAGGTTCTCATCTTGACACACTAGCACTTTGACTTTCATTGGAACATCTTGCAGGTAGATGGGAAGTTCCACCTCGCCCAAACAAGGGGTTTCCACACCTCCCAATCCTATGAGATAAGCTTCTATGGGATTGATGTTCAACTGCAAGTCTTGGCAGTAGGAAAGTCGAACTGCACTACTTGCTGCACCTGAGTCAATCAATGCTTTCACAGTCCTTGCACCCTTTCCTCGTCCTATCTCTATGGTCACAAAGGGACGTCGGTCAATGACTTGAGAAGTAGTTATGCCCGATTTTTGGCACATATCCATGTGATATTTTGGGGCTTTTGAGTTGACATCTAGGCCTAATCGCCTTAATTTATTTCGCCTTATGCGCTCTCTGGCCTCTGCCTGTGCTTCTTCTCTCACTCTTAACTCTTCTTCTTTTCGTCTCTTAGCAGTGCTGAGTGTCATTAGCATGTCCTCTGTAAGAGGTTCTTGATATAACTTGACTCTACAACCACTAATATAGTTTGGCAAGATATCACCTTCTAAAGTAGCCAATTGAACCGCGCCGCTAGTGGAAATTTTGTTAATGATCATGGGTCCATATCCTCGTTTTTCCAACTTACGGGCATGTTGTTTTAGTGTGTAAACCAACACTAGATCTCCCTCTTTCAGTCCCTTATCCTTAATGTGTGCATCGAAGTATGCCTTTTGCCTTTTCTTTGCAGCGTAGATGCCTGCAGCTGCTCGTAGCCTTGTCTCACCTAAGCGTTCTAGATCAAAGATCCTAGATGACAATTCATGTCCATTCCACTCATGCTCTTGTGCTACTTTTAAAGCAGGGATTAAGAAATCCAGTGGTAGCACCGCATTCTGCCCAAAGACCATCTGAAACGGGGTGGCATTGAGTATCGTTTTGTAGGCAACTCGATAAGCCCAAACAGCATGATGAAGTTGTTTGTCCCAATCAGAGCGTTTATTATTTACCAGTTTTGTCAATACGTTACAGAGGATCTTATTGGTGCTCTCGGCTTGTCCATTAGCTTGTGGGTGATAGGGGGCAGACTTCTTATGTATCACCAAGAATTCTTGGAGAAGATTTTCAATGACTTCATTCAAGAAGTGTGTGCCTCTATCGCTCACCAACTCTATTGGTAGTCCATATCTCGTGAACACATTCTCGAATAAGAACTTAGCCGTAGTTTGAGCATCATTCTTTGTTGTGGCTTTCACTTCTACCCACTTTGTAAGGTAATCTGTGGCTACAATAATATATTCTGCATGGGAGTTTCTAGCTGGGGGGTTAATAGGACCTATGAAGTCTATGCCCCATTTTGAAAATGCATGCCCTCCCATCATTGGTCTCAAAGGCATCTCGTCTTTTCTAACTGGATATTGTGCACGTTGGCATGTGTCACATTTCTTCACATAGGTATGAGCATCCATATGAAGAGTGGGCCACCAAAGTCCTAAGAATAGAATGGTCTTGATTACTCGATCAGGACCGAAGTGTCCACCTGCGACACCGTTGTGTGCAGTTTCTAAGACTTTCAAATAATCTGATTCATGAACACACAGTCTTAAGTAACCATCTTTGCCTCGTCGGTATAAGTTATCTCCTACTAAGGCATAGTCTTGAGCCTCTTGTGCCATGCTTCGTCTTCTTGCCAGACTAGCCTCTTTGGGTAATCTTCCCCATCTCATAAACTCTACCAATGGAGCACTCCAATCAGGAATTAATGACACTTGATAAAGGGTGGCATGCTCCACTGGTGGTCTCTCTTTGCGTATTGGACAATTCTTAATCCACTCATGTATTTCTTTGTCCATGCTAGGCCAATACACTCCTAAACGCTTCAGATTCTGCAATGTTCGTTGTTTAGAATAGTGATTTCCTAGCAATCCTTCATGAGCTTGCTGCAACCAACTACTATGTTCATCATCCTCGACACAACAAGCTAATACACCCTCAGTATCTTGTTTGTACATGCTTCCTGCCAATATGTGATATTTTTGTGATTTTACAATTTCTTCTTGTGATGTTTTCACATTCTTATTTGTAGGGCCGAAGGTTAGGACTGGTACCAACTTATTTGCCCATTTAGGAACAACTTCTAAACTGAACAGATAAGCATCGGGTAATTCGTAAGACACTCCTTGTGGTGACTCTCCTGAAGTGATGCGAGAAAGGTGATCAGCCCGAAGGTGGTTTCTACCTTGCCTGACAACAACTTCAAAGTCATATGCCATTAGTAAGAGGAACCATCTTACTAAGCGTCCGGTATTGCAAGGTTTATTTACCAAATATAACAAAGCTTGATGATCAGTGAAAAACTTGAACTTGTTGGCCAATAAATAGTGTCTAAACTTCTTCACAGCATATACCATGCCTAAGCCCTCTCGATCAGTTGTGGTATAGTTTCGTTCAGCTGCGGTGAGCTGTCTACTAGCATATGCTATGGGCAAATCTAAGTTTCCGTCACCTGTGGGTTGTGCTAGCACACATCCTATGGCATGATTGGATGCATCCACATGGAGATGGAATGGTTTATTCCAATCAGGAGTTGTCAGTATTGGTGCTGAGCACAAACGTTTCTTCAGTTCGTTGAAAGAATTCTCGCATTCGTCGTTCCACTCAAAATTAGACAACAAGGCATAAAGGGGTCTAGCTATGATCGCGTACATGTGAATAGACCTACGGTAGTATCCACAATGGCCCATAAAGGCTTGTACCTCTTTAATATTCCTTGGCCTTGGTAGCTCCGCTATGGCTCGTACCTTATCTTCATCTGTTGAGATTCCATTCTTAGAAACAATATGACCTAAGATTTTACCTTGCCGCACCATGAACACACACTTTTCTGGGTTCAGACACACTCGATATTCTCTACACTTGTTGAAGATTTGTCTGAGCTCAGGGATGTGAAATCTTCTTTCTTGGGAATGAGCACATAAATCATCCACATATACTTCTAAGCTCTTTCGCAAGAACTCTTTGAAGACATGACACATGAGTCGTTGGAATGTTGCAGGTGCATTTGTGAGCCCGAATGGCATAACACGAAATGCAAAGATTCCCCATTCCGTGGCAAAAGCTGTTTTGTGTTGATCTTCTGGGGAAATGGCTACTTGATTGTAACCTGAAAATCCATCAAGGAAGCTATAAACTACCTTGCCTGCAACACGCTCCAATAGGTGTTCTGTGATTGGAAGTGGATAACTATCTCTGATCGTAGCGGCATTAACTTTTTTAAGGTTAATACACACTCGCAACTTCCCGTTCTTCTTGGGTACCACTACAATGGGGGACACCCATTCAGTATGCTCAATCTCATATATGAATCCAGCTTCAATCAGTCTATCAATTTCTTCTTTTATTTTGGCTGCATAGGTATCATTATATGTGTAGGGCTTCTGTTTGGTGGGCTTGACATCAACAGTCATGGGGATAGTATAAGAACAAATTCTTGGATCTACCCCTTTCAAGTCTCTATAGTGCCACGCAAACACATCCCTATATTCCCTTAATAGCGCTACAAGCTCCATTTCTTCTCTTGCACTTAGGTCATCTCCTATATATGTGCATCTCTCTTCGTTCTCTTCGATGGCCACTACAATCTTCTTGGTCTTTTCTTTATTATCGTATGATTCCCCGATGATGGCCTCTCTCTTAGGCATTCGTACCAAAATTTTGCGGTCGTCAACTTCATATTTCTTGAAGTTTTCTGGTACTTCAAACAATGATTCCTCCTCTTCTTGTTTCTCTGCTTTTCTTTTCTTTTTCTTTTGACTGCTCTCACTTCCATCCTTTGAATTTACCGTTTTAATGCTAAGAAGATGGAAGAAGGTGGAGATGATGATGATGATGAAGATGAAGAGGAAAAAACAGAAAATTAACTGAAATGACAGTTTTTTTTCCTTCAAACGTCGCAAATCTACGATCTTACCATCACAACGCTCATCCTCGAAGCTCTCTCCCCGGCAACGGCGCCAAAATTTGGTGTAGCTCAAGCGCAAGCACCACCTCCTTTACTTGTCAATCCGCGGAGACGTGAGGACCGGTATGAAGACCACAAGCAAGTGAAGGCACAAGTGCGTGAGTGAAAGCACACAAACATGCACACACATACACACACACACGCACAAAGTAAGATCAAAGAGAGGAACAATGGAAAGCTTAGATTGCAAAAGAGTTCTCTTACAAAATCTCTATTCTCTAAACAAGCTAACCTCAAAAATGAGCTCTCTAGCTCTTTTTATAGTTTTTTGACTAGTTTTGGCCTTGTCCAGACCTAGTGTCCGGCCTAGTTAAAAATTAGGTTCCAGGGCTTATTTGAGGGCTCAAACGAAGTCTAAAAATTATGAAAATTGGTACGATGGTACTTCTAATACTCCTCAAGCTCAAGGACTCCTCGGCTTGAACAAAATGGAGTTATAAAAATAGATAATGGTATTTATAATGGTTTTTAGTGATGAAAATCACTATTTTTGTAGGGGATTCATCTGATATTTTGACATACACTTCATGGAGCTCCCTACTTGCTCCCTTTCCTTGTGTGTCCACCTTTTGATGTGCTTCCATGCTTTTGTCCTTGACTTTGAGCTTCAACAACAGGAGCAGCTTAGATGGGATGGAGAAGATTCTCAAGCTCATGCTTTGATTGCGCTTCCACTGAAGCGTCATATAGTTCCACACATTCGGTCATGTTCTACATCGAGACATGCATGGGACACTCTTGCTTCTTTATATGCTGTGCGTAATGAAGCACGTGTTGCATACTTGAGGAAGCAACTTGAAGATGTATGTATGGCTGAAAATGAGTCAGTGGATGTGTATGTGATATGCATCAAGGACTTGAAAGAGCAATTGGCAAACATAGATGAGATCATTCTGGATGCATCATTCATTTCTACATTGTTGAAAGGATTACCAGAATCTTTTCAAAGCTTTGCTACTACACTTCGTTTGGTTGCAAAAGGAAATCCTAATATGTATGCATTTGATGAGGTTGTGTCTCTTCTTTTGCAAGAAGAGCAATCTAGAGTGAATAGGAGTGGTTTGATTGAGGGAACGCAAGCACTTGCTATCTCACAAAAAGGGAAAAGCAAGTATGGTTCAACTTTGGGTTCATCAAAACCAAAGCCTCAAGCTTCCTCTTCCACTCATTCCTCTAATGATAGTGATTTGCAAAAGAAGAAGAGATGCAAATATTTCCGGAAGGCTGGTCATACTATTGATGAGTGTAGAAAGCTTGCTAAACGCAATGAAAAGAAGAAGGAATCCGGCATGTCTATTGCTGAAAATTCAGCAAATGCAAAGAATGATGAAGCTAACATGGCTCAAGATTTTTGGGCATGTGTAGTTACATGCCATTATGATGTTTCTTTACATTCTAAATGTATGGTTGTGAGTGAGGTTGATTCCGATTGGTTCTTTGATAGTGGTGCTACAAAGCACATAACATCATGCAAAAGATTTTTTGCCTCTTTGAAAGATGCACCTAAAGGAGGACATGTGGTGTGTGCAAACAATGCCTCTTATCCTATCATTGGAGTAGGAGAAATTGAGCTTACGGCTGCAAATGGAGGTGTGATTCTCTTGAAAAATGCATTATATGTGCCCGGTATCAAGAAGAGCTTAATTTCAGTTCTGTTGATTGCGAAAGCTGGACTTCATGTACACTTTGTTGATGATAAGTGTATGGTTCATGATTTCAGCAATGGCGATGTTATCGTGATGTCACGTACATTATGTAATGGTTTGTATCGCATGGATACATACAAGAGGGCTGCCTCGAATGCCTTATTTGCTCATACTTCTTCCATGGCTGAAATGGATCTTTGGCATGCTCGTTTTGGTCACTTAAACTTCAATAGTTTGCTCTACTTGCAAAAGAAGGACATGGTTATTGGTTTGCCTACACTTGAGTCCATTGAAAAGCATGCATGTGAAGGTTGCATTCTTGGAAAAACGCATACACACACTACAAGAAAATTGCAACTTGTTCATAGTGATGTATGTGGTCCGGTCAAGACTCCATCTTTTGGAAAGCATGTATATTTTGTTACCTTCATTGATGATGCTACTCGCCATACATGGGTGTATCCTATGAAAGCAAAGAATGAGGTATTTTCTTGCTTCAAAGCATTTTTAGCTATGGCTGAAAATTTTTCTTCACAAAAGCTTTTGACTCTACGCACGGATCGTGGTGGTGAGTACATGTCACATGAGTTTAATGCTTTTCTTCATGAAAGAGGTATTTCACACCAATGTACGGTGCCATACATACCTCAACAAAATGGTGTTTTGGAGCGTAAAAATAGAACTCTACTTGAAATGGCACGATGTATGGTTAAAGGTAAGCATCTTCCTCATAAGTTTTGGATGGAAGCGGTCATGTGTGCAAATTATGTGTTGAATCGCTGCCCTACAAAAGCATTGAGAGTCATCACTCCTCATGAGGCTTGGAATGGTCATAAGCCTATGGTTAGTCATATGCGTGTGTTTGGTTGTTTGGCATATGCTCTTATGCCATCACAACAACGTCACAAACTTGATGACAAGGCAAAGAAATGTATATTTGTTGGTTATAGTGCTGAAAGTAAGGGATATCGATTGTACCATCCATTGACGAACACAATAATTGTGAGTCGAGATGTGGTATTTGCTGAAAATTCAGTTTTTCCTCTACTTGAATGCAAAAAACTGCCAACAATTAGCTCATAAGATGTGTTCGATACACTCATGCCTTTGTTCCAAAATGGTGCGCTTGACTATGGCCATGTAGACCAGCCAACTGAGGTTCAAAGGGCTGAAAAATTCCAGTCAAATAGTGCTGAAAATGCTGAGAATTTCCATCCAAACATGGCTGAAAAGTTTCAACCAAAAATTGCCAGAACTGTTGGAAATTTCCAACCACATATGGCTAAACATTTGCATCAAAATATGACTGAAATTAGCATGAAATTCAGCCCACACATGATGTACATATTGAAGATGTATTACATAATGAGCGCATGTCTATCAAGAGTGCACAATCTATGCCAAAGTGGCTGAAACAAACTTTGCAGGACAGCAAATTGAGTGCACCTTTACTTGGTAGAACAAGATGAAGCTCTCACCATGCATCAAGCAATTTTGTGGATTATTCTCTTATTGCTACAACATGTAATGAAGAGCCACTTTCTTTTGAAGATGCATGTGACGATCCACAATGGATGAGCACTATGCAATCAGAAATGGATTCCATACATAAGAATGGTACTTGAGAGTTATGTGAATTGCCAAAAGGAAAGAATGCCATTGGTACAAAGTGGGTTTACAAGATTAAGAGAAAATCTGATGGTAGCCTTGATCGCTATAAAGCTAGATTGGTTGCCAAAGGATATGCACAACAATATGGCATTGACTATGAGGAAACTTTTGCACCTACTTCACGCATGACTACCATTCGTACCGTGGTTGCATTGGCTGCCCATCGAGGTTGGAAAGTGCATCAATTGGACATAAAAATAGCCTTCTTGAATGGAGATTTGCAAGAAGAGGTCTATGTGAAGCAACCTCCTGGATTTGCTATGAAAGGGAAAGATCATATGGTTTGTCGCTTGCATAAAGCTTTGTATGGTCTCAAGCAAGCTCCACATGCATGGTATGACAAAATACATAAGCACTTGATTGCTCTTGGCTTCACATGTAGTCCAATTGAAAGCACACTCTATGTATGCAAAAATGGGGCTGATCTTTTAGTGCTTGTTCTTTATGTCGATGACATACTCTTGACTCGGTCATGTGATGCAAAACTTGACATTCTTATGGCTGATTTGCAGCATACTTTTGATGTCACTTATCTTGGTCTTTTGAGCTACTATCTTGGCATCCAGTTTGTATCCGTTGAGGGGTGAATTGTTATGCATCAAGCAAAGTATGTTGAAAAACTACTTCAACGTTTTGACTTTGAGGATTGTAAGACAGTTTCTGCACCAGTTGAGATAGGATTCAGGTTCTCAGTTGAGGATTCCAGTGATGCATTTGACACTTCTCTTTATCAACAAGTTGTGGGATGTCTTATATATGCATGCAACACAAGGCCGGATATACATTATGCAGTTTCCCAGTTGAGTCGATTCATGCATAGCCCTAGCACTAAGCATTGGCAAGCGGTGAAACGTGTGTTTACATATCTTCGAGGCACTTTGAGCTTAGGTCTCTTTTATGGCAGAGATGTTCAACCATGCTTGCATGCTTTTACAGATAGTGATTGGGCTGGTTGTTATGATACTCGCGTGTCCACTAGTGGTAATTGCTTTTTCCTTGGAGACTCATGCATATCTTGGTTGAGTAAGAAGCAACCTACAGTGGTGACATCAAGTTGTGAAGCTGAGTACAGGGTAGTTTTCACAGCTACAGTGGAGTGTATATGGCTGAGACACCTATTGATGGATCTTTGCATGGAGATTGATGCTGCTATGCATATTCTCACAGATAGTCAGAGTGCTTTGGCTGTTGCACGAAACCTAGTGTTTCATGCATGGACCAAACATATTGAGGTGCATTATCACTATGTGAGAGAGTGCCTTCATGCAGGAGATATTGATTTGGTATATGTGCCTACACGAGATAATGCGGCAGACATATTCACCAAAGCTCTTCCATGGGAAAAGTTTGAAGCTTTTCGCAAAGCTTTAGGCTTGTTACCTTGTGGGGGCTGATCTGTCACTCCTTGTATGTGTTCACATCATTCGCTCCAAGGGGGTTTGTTAGACTTATGTGTTCCTCGAGTAGCTTTGATGTGAACCTTTTCCCTATACATGGGCACTTTTTACTCTAGTGCTAGCTAGAGGTTTTTTCCCCATGTTACCACATACTTGATACTCTCATATGTGGTGGTACTTTGTACTTAGGGATATTATTCAGCTTTTACTTCAGTTCAGTTCATCGATCAATAGAGAGAGCTATTCCAGCCATCGTCTTCTCCGTCTATCTTGCTGCGTTTGTGCTCCTTGTGTGTGCTTCTTGTGTGTCTCTCGCACTTTTTTACATACCCAACAAACAACCCTCTCCAAAACAGGCTACCTGTTTGCAACACTCTCTGCCTATGTGCAGAGATATACCTTCACAAAGGTGGCAATTTCTCACAACTCACTTAGTCAATGAACTTGAAACTTTGGTAAAGTCTAGGGCACTATATTGGAGACCTAATGAAGCTTGAGAAATGAGTACAATGAGAGATCAAACAATGCTCTCTAATTTGGTATAATCAGATTTGGAAAAGCCTAACTACACCTCTAGATAGAGAGGAGCAAAATCATGAGAAAATGAGGTAAGCAAGCAAGGGGGTTGCTCGCTTAACCATGGCAATCTCTTGCCACTAAGCTACACTCTTCTGTTTGTCTGAAGAATGGGAAATACTACGGTTAAAATTACCTTGAACATGTTTTGGTCCCTCAAAGCTTCATTCTTTGCTTTCAAGGCCTGTTTCTAAAGCATTTTTGGGGTGTCTTTTGGAGCAATTTTGGAGTACTTTCGAACATATTTCTCTTCATACAGGTCCAAGAACATCAACAAGAGTGTTCTTTGTACTTCTTTGACAACAAATATCACACTTTGGGCTGTGTTTTCAGCCACCCTTGTAAAACTACAAGTTTCTCGAAAGGTTTCGAGTTTTGGTGGGAGCAACCACTGCAAATTTATGCAGGTTTTTGAGCCTAAAACATCAGAGTTGACAGACACTTGTAGGTGTTGTTGGCTAGTTTTTGGGATGTTCATTCATCCTTTTAGTGTCACTTTATTGCATATATTGAGCACGTATACACCATGTATGCTTTTGTGGATACCGCTTATGTAGGTTCATGTGGTCATTGATATAGCGGTTACGTTTTTTGCATAAAGCCTTTTACATTTGAAAAACAGGGTCATGGTGAGGTTTTCTTAACTAGGAGAAACCTAGATGTCGGGGTCTCTTTGGTGATGTAGGTGGAAGACTTACCCAGCCTCACCATAGAAGATGTATGATAGTTGTCCATAGGTGCTCGATAAGCCTAGTTGGCTTCTATTCGGTAACTAATTATATGCAGTGGAGTCAATGATTGACTATGCAGGTAAACATGTCAATACTTGCAGTTTTATGATATTTTGACACTGTTCATATGCTCATTTTGCAGAAGATAGTGTGGCAAAAGTTTTCCAGATTTCTGGTTTAGTCAACTATACGGTGGTTGATTTACACCTTGCTCCACTTATTTGTTGGTGTTTGGACTATTCTAGCTCCATGAGCATTCTATTTAGTTCTCTACCATCATGGCATCAGAGGTCTTTGACACATTTGGTGGATCAGGGTCTAGTGCTAATGTTTCGAGGAGGAGCTATAACTTGCAGGGCAATGACCATTTCGAGATCCAAAAATTCGATGGCACAAACTTTGCTCTATGAAAGAATCAGATTAAAGATGTGCTAATCCAAAGGAGGCAATGGAAGCCAATAAATGGGATTTCAAAGAAGCTTGCTCACATGGATGAAGATGATTGGGATGAGTTAGATGAAATGGCCAGGTCTACCATTCACTTGCACCTAGTAGATAATGTTTACTTTATAGTATTAGACTCTGAAAGTGGAGAGGAGATTTGGAAGAAGTTATGCAATACATATGAGAAAGAGACGACATCAAATAAAGTGTATCTGATGAGAAAATTATATGACCTTCGTAAGAAGGACAGAGATAGTCTTGCTGCTCATGTGAATGAGTTTGATGCTATATTCTCCCAGTTACAGGCTCAGAAAATGGATATGGATAATGAAATGAAAGCAGTATTGCTGTTATGCATCCTACCATCATCATGGGATACATTTTGCACAACTGTACGCAATAGTGCACCTGGTGGTAAACTTTTCTATGATGACATATGTGGAGCACTCTTGAGTGAGGAGATTCGTAGAAAATCTATGGTTGGCACTCAGAGTGGAGATGCATATAATGTTCGTGATTCTTACCAATGAAAGAATCACCAATGTGGCAGGAGCAAGAACAAGGAAAAGAATGGTCAACGGAATAAGAGTAGAAGTAAATCAAAGAAGAGGGATATGGAATGCCATTATTGTCATAAGAAAGGACATATGAAGAAAGACTGTTATGCATTAAAGAATGCTAAAGGTAAAGGACAAAATGTTGATGGACATGTTAAACAGTTACCTGCGATTGTGAAGATTGAAGAAATTAATGCTATTTTTGATGATGGTGATGTGTTGACACTTGATAGTACTGTGCCAACTGAGGCGTTTATGGTTGATTCTCTTTCCCACACTTGGCTGCTAGATTCTGGTGCTTCTTTCCATTGGACGCCACACCGAGAATGGTTCTCTAATTATGTAGCAAAGTCCCTTGGTACCGTGAGACTTGGTGACTCTTACTAGTGTGATGTTGTGGGGATTGGAGATGTGATTGTGGAGTTCATTGATGGTTCAAAATTTACTATGCATAATGTACGCCATGTACCTCAGTTATCACACAGTTCGATGTCGTTTGGTCAAATTGATGACCTTGGTTACAAGGTCTTCTATGCTCAGTCCTTTTGTATATCAAAGGGCAATATGGTTATTGCAAAAGGAAGCAAAGTTTGCTCACTTTATCCTTTATTTGTATCACAGAAAGAACACTTGTTAGCTGTTACTGAACAGCCTATGGCTTGTATTTGGCATGGCTGTTTGGGCCATATATCTCATAGTGGAATGGAAAATCTTTCTCGTTCTCGCTACATACCTATGTTATCTTTCTTTGACTTTTCATTTTGTGAGCATTGTCAATATGGAAAGGAAACCAGAAATGTGCATAGAACACTTATTGACTCTTCAATTCAGCCTTTAATCTCATTCATACAGATGTGTGTGGTCCTATGCCCACTAGGTCCTTAGGTGGTTCTCGTTACTTTGTCACTTTCATAGATGATGCTACTAGAAAAGTCTAGGTATATCCTATCAAATCAAAGGATGAGGTATTCCCTACTTTCAAAAAATGGCTTGATTCAGTTGAGACTGAAAAAGGAACTAAGCTTAAGGCTTTATGTTCAGATAATGGGAGTGAGTATACTTCACATGAATTCAGCCTTTTCTGTCAGTCTACAGGGATTTGTAGAGAATTTATAGGTCCTTATACCCGAGTACAAAATGATGTAGCTGAGAGGATGAATAGAACGATTCAAGATAGAGTATTCTCTATGTTGCATCATGCAAATCTCTCACATGGTTTTTGGGCAAAAGCAGTATTGACTGCAGTTCATGTGATTAACCTTTCACCTAGTACTACCAAAGGTCTGAAAATGGCACAAGAGTTATGGACAGGGAAGCCACCATATTATGATCATCTTCGAGTTTTTGGGTGTGAAGCATATGTTCATATACCCAAGAATCTTAGACAAAAGTTGGACCATAAGTCAAAGAAATGCATTTTTCTTGGATATGGTCGAGAAGGACAATTTGGATATCACTTATGGGATCTTGAAACATGGTCAATGATCAGAAGTAGTGATGTTATTTTATAATGAGTCTAAGATGCATAAACAACCTATTAAGGAGGTTGAAGTGAGAAGAGTGGTGTTTGAGGATACTAGTCCTCCAGTTAGTATGCATAAAAATGATACACATAGGGATGTTCAAGAGAATGTCCATTCAGATCACTCAGCACATGTTCCTGTTCAATAACCATTGAGATGTTCTGCACATGTCTCACATCCACCTAATATATATGTTCTGGTTTAGATTTTGTTATGCTAACAGATGCCGGTGAGCCTTCTTGCTACAAAGAGGCTATACAGATAGAGGATCATGTTAAGTGGGAGCATGCCATGAAGAGTGAGCTGGATTCTATTCCTAAGAATGGTACTTGGGATTTAGTACATTCTCCAAAGGGCAGGGAAGCTTTACCATGTAATGGATATATAAGCTGAAATTCACATCAGATAGTGCTTCTCCAAACTACAAAGCACGAATGGTTGCAAAGGGTTTTAAGCAACAACATGGTGTTGATTTTAAGGAAATCTTCTCATCAGTGGTCAAGATGACTACTTTGCGCATGTCCCTTGGATTCGTTGCAATGGAGGACTTAGAGCTAGTCCAAATGGATGTGAAAACTGCTTTCTTGCATGGAGATCTTACAAATGAGATCTATATGGAACAACTAGAGGGTTATATAGTTCCTGGCAAGGAAAGTCTGGTTTGTAAGCTCAAGAAGAGCTTGTATGGACTTAAACAATCTCCTAGACAATGGTGCCAAAAGTTTCATGCTTTTATGAAGTCCCAAGGCTATTCTCAAAGCAATGAGGATCATTGTCTCTACACAAAGAGACGCTAAGATGGCAGCTTGATATGCTTGATAATTTATGTCGATGATATATTGATTGCTAGGAAGTCCTCCTATGACTTGTCATTCTCGAAAGGAAGTTTAGTTAGACATTTGATATGAAGTATTTGGGGGATGCCAAACATATTCTTGGCATGCGCATTACTCGTGATAGGAGTAAAAGATGCATATACTTGGTCTCAAAGTGAGTACATATCCAAAGTACTTCACAGGTTCAATATGCAAGGTGGAAAAGCATTGAGTACACCTTTACCCACATATGTGAAATTGATCAAGGATGATTGCCCCAAATCAGATGAGGAAAAGCAGATACTGTTGGACTTGAAAGTGAGTTTATGCAGGTTCTGAGGAAGCCACATTTGGATGCTCTGAGGCACACTCTACGTTATGTGAGTGCTACTCTAGATTATGCATTGTTTTATGAGGCTGGTGTTGATTTGCAGGTTTATGGATACACCGATGTAGATTAGGCTGGTAGTACTCCAGATAGAAGATCTACTAGTGGCTTTCTTTTCTCACTTAGAGGTGCAGCTATTACATGGAGCACTAGGAAGCAACCCACTGTTGCTTTTTCAAGTACAGAGGCTAAGTATAGAGGTGCTCCAATGGCAGCATGTGAGGCATCATGGCTGGAGATGTTACTTGTAGATTTAGGTGTGGAAGTGCAAAAGCCTATCACTATCTATTGTGATAATCTTAGCAGCATACAATTAGCAGGGAACGCTGTTTTCCATGCTAGAACAAAGCATATCGAGGTACATTATCACTTCATCAAAGAGAAGGTATTAGCAGGTGATATTGATCTTGTTTATGTGAGAACAAATGAGCAGGTTGCTGATATTTTCACCAAAGCACTTGGAGCTAAGAAGACACACATATGCATACATACATGCATACACATACACACATAGACACATACACACACATAGATACATACATACACATAGACACATACACACTCATAGACACACATACATGCACATAGACACACACACACACACACATATACACACACACATAAACACACATAGACATATACACACATAATGATGCATACACACACATACACATGCATACACACATACAAACACATGTACACACACACATCCACACATATATGCATACACACACATAGAGAGACATACTCACACATACACATACATGCATATATATACATACATAATGCATATGCATATGCATACATACATACATACATACATACATACATGCATACATACACATACATAATGCATACACACACATATGCATACATAATGCATACACACACATGCACACATATGCATACATACATGCATACACATACAGACATAGACACATACACACACATAGACACATACACACACATACACACTCATAGATGCACACACATACACATAGAAACACACACATACACACACACATATACACACACACATACACACATAGACACATACACACATAATGATGCATACACACACATACATATGCATACACACACATACATATGCATACACACATACACACACACATACACGCACATACATACACACACACATGCATACATACACATACTTAATGCATACACACATACATATGTACACGTATATATATATATATATATATTGATTTCTAATCATTTTGTTTTATATGTTAGGTATTATGGATCCTAGTAGAGAGAGAAAGGCGAAACTCACTCTCATAAAAAGTCTTATGAGAGCAAGAGTTCCGTGTGATACTCTAGGGGCCATAATGCGTGATTAGTCAGAGATGTCTAATGAGGAGGTGGACTATACGATCAAGATGCTTACCCAGCGATCATAAGAGGGCTCTTCTGTGGCTCCACATGCAGGAAGAGAGCGAGAGCTATCTGCTCATAGGTATGTTTATTTTTCATAAACTTTTTTAATGATATTATAACACATATTTTTATTTATTTTTATCTATCTATTTTCAGGAAACCTATACCACCTCCAGCATGTGATAGCAGAGTAGAGTTGCCTATGAGGACATGCATAGGCCTTAGGACTAGAGTGCGATATAGAGCCAGAGGGGAACATTGTGTACATAGGGAATGGATTGGAGTTCAAGAGAAGGATGCGGTCACTATGCGACTCTTACGTGCGCTTTATCCACTTACCGTGGAAGTAAGTAAAAATTTTACATATAAATTGAAATAAATATCTTATGTTTTATTTACATTATGTTTTTTTTTTGTAGTGAGCATGATGAGAGGGATAAAAAATACGTACTTAGTTCACTTGAGAGAGAGTTTGGGAGAGGATGGTCGCTTAAGTGGTGTTTAAAAGAGATGCGGACACTTATGGCTCATCGTCGTGATAATGCACGGTATGCACTGCTTTTATGTATATATATGTGGATATGAGTATGTGTGTTTATGCATGTATGTATGTATATGAGAGAGAGAGAGAGAGAAAAGAGTGAGACTAGAGGTATAAATACACGTATACACACATATACATCATACATGCACATTTACACACATATACATATACATGCATATTTATACATACACACACATACATGCACATTTTTACACACACATACACATGCATGCAGTTACACACATATAATGAATACACATAGACACATACACATGCTCACATACACATACACATACTGACATACACATACATATGCATAATCATATGTACACACACATAGACTCATATAATCATATTTACATGCATGTATACATATACACATGCATATATACACACACAACACATGCATATGCACATATAGATACACATACATACACAACACATGCTTACACATAAATAAATAAATAAATCCTATTTCAAAAATCCTAAATTAAAAACAGTAATTTTGATATTAAGGTTTTAAAACCCCTAATTTAAAAACTCTAATTCAACTTTTTCGCCATATGTTTGAAGTATATGTACACATTGCATCTATTCCTCCGACGTCCTACTAGAGAGATGTCTCTCCTTCCAACCTTATGCCTCTATATATAGCTACTCGAATCAACAAGGATCATAATATATATAAAGATATATACACATCATGTAGATAGGATACATAAATATAAAATGGAGTACATATATTATGCATCACACATACATGCCTAAATGCACACATAAATATATATATACATACTAACATATTTACATGTACTGGCATTTACACATAGACATATATACATATATACATGTACACATCACATATACATGCCTACATGCACACATAAACATATATATACATGCATATATATTTACATGTACATATTTACACATAAACACATATACATATATACATGTACACAATTATAAACAGTTGCATATATTACATGAATACATGAATATTTTACATAAATGCCTATGCATATATACACATATGCATATTTAACACATGTATACATATATCACACACATGCAAACACATACATATACATTGAATACTTATATATGCATACATATAATACACATGAATACACACACATATGCATACATACATGATAAAAATTTGCTCCTCGAAGATAAAGCTATATATAAAATAATTAGGCATACCCCCGAGCTTCATGTTCTAACTTAGAAGAACATGATTTCATCTCTCTAGTAGGATTCATCGTTATTCAAGTTAATAAAAAAATATATTATCTGATATCCATTCAAAAGCTTCAAGTTGTTGATCGATAACTAGAGTAGAATTTACTATCTAATCTGCTCATATGTTTTCATTATTGCCATCATTTTGGTAAGACATCAATATAGTCTCATCTTCATTATCCTTATTGATTTCATTTATTTCTTCTATTGTTAAATCTATGTTCTCATGAATCACATCATCTATTGACGGATTAATATCTATTTCTGGTAATTCCTCTTCCTCATCAGTAGAATCAGCATGTAGAGAATTATCCTCTTCATCAAAAAGATTAGTATCATTATCACATATAATGATTCTAATTTCTAATTCAGATGTTGATGTATCTGTATCTGATGCTGAATCATCAAGAGGACTTTCTTTGATCTCTCTAACAATAAACTATTCAAACAATGACCTACCTCTAGGTTGCACATGAATGACTTGCCACCAAGCATGAGCATCTGGGGTTTTATAAAAAAATGCTTGTTCAATATGCCTAGGAAGAATATATGGTTCTTTAGTAGATCGCATTACCTTGGAAGAATTAATTTCCCAAAACCCAGATAATTCCTTTCTTAATGTGGAATTACTACCTTTATACTCCGCTCAAAACCAGTCAACCTTCAATATGACCTATCAAAATATATAACAACAAAAACCCATTATTAGGTGCTTTAAAAAATAACTAACTCTATAAAAAAATATAAACTTTTTTCTACCTGTTTGAATGTACGAAATGAAATTTCGTAGATACCAACTATAGTTCCTACGTAACCGGGTTTGCTATCTATAAGGTTCATGTCTTTTGAGCTAGCATGTGATAGTTGCTTGAAAGAAGTAACAATACTAGAATCCTCTGTTTTACGTAAAGAATCAATGGCTTTGATTCTAATATGCTGTCCAAAACCCCACATATTAGTGAACATTTGAGCCTGCAAAATAAATTCAATTAGTAAATAGAAACTAATATACATTTATGAAAAAAATAAAATATTATTTTAATAAAATTACCTTTTGTTCACAACCTATCATTAACTCTCTTTGCTTATCTGAAATTTCTTCATTATTTGCGTTGGTGTGTTGCAAACGACTATATAGCCAATCCGTGAAAGGAGATATATCTGTAATCTCATTATTATCGAGATTACGTCTAAATCTTTTGTTTTTTCGCCTTTTACTTCAGAGATTTTGAAGTTTCTTGTACTCGCTAAGGAATGCTTGCATGCATTCACTATTATATGCTACAAAAGTAGAAACATCATTTTGTTCTTGAAATGTAAATAAGAATGGAACCCCCTTACCTAATAATACCTCATCTCCTATTTTTGAAGAAGACTCGTTGGTCCATGCACGTGGAGATTCTTCATGAACTCTTTCAAGGTACTCACTAACGTAATATATGCACTCTTTAGGCATCCAACCCTTTGCCATGAATCCTTTTGGTTTCGCTCTTTGTCGCACATGACCTTTTAATACTCCCATAAATCGCTCGACCCAAAACATCCATCGAGTGTTGACAACACCTGCAATCTCTATTTCATCTACAAGATGGACTAATAAATGAACCTGAATATCAAAAAATGAAGTAGGAAGTTCTTTCTCCATCAAACATAGTAGCTCTTTGCATTCACATTTTTTTTTGTGGGATTGAGTTTTTGTGAATCTCTTTGGATGTAATCCACCTATACATATCATAAAAACAATTATAAAGAAGTTAATTAAAAAATAAAAGATATCCAATATTCATACATATTAAATATAAAAGTATCATAATTACCTTATAAGTGATCCAAGACGATAGATCACATATCGTACTCCTTTCGTTGTACATCCATCGATAACCAAAGGTAAAATATGTTTCAAAACGTTATGCCAGTCATGGGTCTTTAACCCAGATAGGCTCTTATCATCCATAGTAAACATGTTTTGAAAAGATGCTCCATATCTTGTAGGAGTCTTAATCAATTGAATTATATTGTTGATAGTCTGTATCTCTTTTGTCGTAAGTACCCAAGGAGTAGGTGCATAAGTCGTTTCTTGTCGATGTCTATCAAAACCTGGCCATAACTTTGGTTTGGATTTTTTATCTTTCAAATCATTCCTTGATGCTGTGGTATCTTTTAGTCCAAGAAGATGCTGCCATAGTGAATAACCAATATTTTTAATATATGCATAGGATCAAGAAGATGACATACTTTTAACTCTTTCCAATACTCCAAAGAATACCATATTGATATGTTCTCTGCGAGTGCCAATTTTCCTTTACCTCTGTTCACATACTCATTATCTGAATCATCACTGAAGATTTTTGCTTCTAAATCTATCAGAGGCCCATCTGTCCATTTTTTATACCAATCCATAGGCGTCATAGGTTTTGGACACTGACCTGTTTAAAGCTTTCCATTAAAATGTATCGCTTCTCTTTTAGATCTTAATGGATGATCATCAGGCAAAAATCGTCGATGTCGAAGATAAATATTTTTGATGAGATTCTTACTATAGATTGATCTCAACCAATCACCACAATATGGACAAGATTTATAACCCTTAGTAGATATTCCTGCATCATGGAAAATGATAAAAATATAATTAGATTAAATCATATTTATTTACATGCATATTGATTAAAAAAATTACATCAATACCTGAACAAACACCATATCTTGGAAAATCGTGAATAGTCCAAGCCAATTACCACGAACCGTAATATGTCTTTCATTGATGCTTTTTGATACATCAATGACATTAATACCTCTCCATAACTCTTGAAGATCGTCAATTAGAGGAGCAAGATATATATTCATATCTTTAACTTTTCTTTTGCCTGGGATTAAAAGTGAAAGCATTAAATGTTCCTTTTTAATGCTAAGATATGGCGGAAGATTATAGTTTGTTACTACCACTGGCCATGTTGACCATTTACTGGATTTCATGGAGAATGGATTAACCCCATCTAATGCAACTCCTAACTTTAGATTCTGTGGATTTTGTGCAAATTCAGGCCATGTAGAATCAATATGCTGAAAAGCAACACTATCATGAGGAATTCTAATTATTCCATCAGTACTTTTGTGATCATGTCCCCAAGTCAAAAGCTTTGATAATTCGGGGCTTTGAAACATATGTTTAATCCGTGGAGCCAATGGAAAATGTTTCAATACCTTTTTTGGGATTTTACCTTCTTTGCCCTTATATCGAGGAGATTGACATTTGGGATATGTCAAAGAGTCTGCATATTCACCTCTATATAAAATACAATCGTTAGGACATGCATGTATACATTGATAATCTATACCAAGATTGTTGATTATCTTCTTCATTTCATCATGTGAGGTAGGAAGAATATTTTGACTTGGTAAAAACTTTTCAGATAATAACCTGTAATTTATCAAAAAAAGATATATTAAAAAAAGTAAATAAATAAATATACACATATATATATATATATATATATATATATATATATATATATATATATATATATATATATATATATATATATATATATATATATATATATATATATATATATATATATATATATATATGCGTATAATTTTATATATGTGTATGCTTATGTGCATCTTTCAAAATATTCACATAAAATTTGATTATTTTGGATGGCAGGATACGATTGTTTGTTTTGGAGGATATGAAGTATGTACCTTCATTGAATGATTTGTCGATTCTATCATATGTTTAGTTTGAAAGTGTGAGAAGTGGGTTTATAATTGCTATTCAAAGAATTTGGCACTGTTTATAGGCCATACGATGGTGACCTGGATGAATCGCATGCATAGAGGTTACTCAAGATAGAGCAACCTGATTATAAGGGACTAGTACCAGCAGGATTCCTGGGGTATGCAGTAAACCTCTTGCATGTCAATGATGAGCATATGAACTTAAGGATAAAAAGTGAAAATCATGGTGGCTTGAGAGGATCACTTTTATACAGCTTGTTCAAAGAACTCCAGGTTTATGACACTGAAGCTTTTTGAACAAGCTGTATAAAAGTGATCCTCTCAAGCCACCATGATTTCCACTTTGTATCCTAAAGTTCAGATGCTCATCATTGACATGCAAGAGGTTTACTGCATACCCTAGGAATCCTGCTGGCACTAGTCCATTATAATCAGATTGCTCTATCTTGAGTAACCTCTGTGCATGCAATTCATCCAGGTCACGTACCATTGTATGGTCTATAAACAATGCCAAAATCTTTGAATAGCAATTATAAATCCATTTCTCACACTTTCAAACTGAACATATGATAAAATCGACAAATCATTCAATGAAGGTACATACTTCATATCCTCCAAAACAAACAATCGTATCCTGCTATCCAAACAATCAATTTTTACGTGAATATTTTGAAAGATGCATTAATAGTTTTAAAAGATGTGCGAATAAAAGTGTCCATTGAGTTTAAGTTCTTGTTCTTAGCTTATCTAAAGTAAGAATAAAAACTTGCATGTATTTATATACATATATATTTATGCATATATATATAAATCGATAGAAAATTGAAAATTATATCTTAATAGTGTCGAAACAGATACATTACTCCATCCAAAACAATTTTGAAGGTTGAGAATAAGTAAGCTCGCACTTAGTCGTGTCAAACAACTTCCTTCATATACATGCTTTAGACATTCCTCTCGAAGATATTTCTCATTTTTATAAATATCAATGCTCTCACTGTCATTTTGATACCAATCCTCAATAAAATCTGCCATGCCATCATCTTCATCATTGTCACACAAATCTTGTACTTATCGTCTTTTGAATATAGATCTTTCAACTTTGCATATTGCACAGGATTAGTTTTGCGTTGTCGGGTCGTGAGGGATGCTCGGATGGTGGATCAAGTCATCCGCCTAAATCGTTCGGCACACGCGGGGTGTCTGTAGCAAACTCAGGTACAAGTATAACTTTTTCTAAGGTCCGTAAGGTGAAGCGTTCCTATAAAGTTCAACTGCATCAAAATACGAAGGTAGGATAATCTTTTCACTCACTATTTGATCTTTTATAGTTTCGTTTGTTTCTTCTTGGATAGTTTCTACGTTTCTATCTACAGTTGGAGGAAAATTTTCTTCACTAACACTAGGAGGAACAGTAGAAAGGAAAGTTATAGTTGTTCTAAGATCGTGCAAAGATTCTTCTACTATGACTGCTTTTATTGATTCTTTATCTTCTATTGGATTTGGAAACAACAATTCAAAAGTTGATGAAGGTAGAAAGGTGTTACTAGAAGAATTTTCTTTAGACATAAAAGATGATACTAAATTAATAACCAAAGTCCTATACAACCTCAAGGATGATGTTTAAAAATGACAGTCTACAAGATAGCCTATACAAGCTAATAAAAGCTTCAAACTAAGGACAATCTCTGCTTTTCAAACTTCAGGTCACATGTGTATCTCCAGTTCGCCAATAGCTTCAGTTCACCAAGAGGCTGTAATTCTTCATAAATCAAATCTGCAAAAAACATTCGGAATATTAGTAATCTAACAAAAAATTAATGAGAAATATTAAACATATACTTTACATACATAAAACATACACATGTTCATGCATGCTAATATACATTCATGCACATGTTCTAATGCAAATGCTAATACCTAATTTTATGCAACTATACATGCATGCTAACACTCAACCACATGTTAACATACACACATGCATCTTTGCATATCCACACTATAGTTCCTATATGTAGCTACATTCACAAACCTAAACATTAATATACTAATTTAATATAATATTCATGCATACACACATTCATTAGCTCATACATATGCATTGTCACATATGCTAACATAAACGCATTCAAACATTTAATGTTTGCTTAACCAATCTTACTTACATTCCTACTTGAACTTGTATTTCAACAAGCATATACTATTATGCTCCCACACACATTAGTTCTCATGAATATACAATTACTCATTTAAACTAATACTTAGATGCATTTATGCATATGCATATAATAGTTCAATTACTTACCCATGCATAAAATCATATACTAACACTCACTGTAATGCACACATATGCACATGCTAACACTACCTCACTCATAAACATGCATTCTTTTTCACTCAGAAACATGCATTCATGCACACATCACTCACATGTATACATCACTCACATGTATGCTCTCATGCACTCATGCACTCTTACTCACAGTCATACATACATGCATACATCTCACATGCATATAATGCATACAATGACACATGTTTAATATACATAGTCTTTAATATAAATATGCATACTAACCATGCAAACATGCATGATTTACTTAAGCACACATGGATGTAATTACTAAATAACAAATCATTTAATAAATAATACTTACTAAATAATGAACTAATTATTTAATACTATTAGTTTAATATTCCTAATGCTACAAAAGAAACACCTAATTAAGCCATATCGAATACACATTCTCTCTCTCTCTCTTTCTCTCTCTCTCTCTCTCTTTCTCTCTCTCCCTATCTCTCTCTCTCTCTCTCTCTCTCTCTCTCTCTCTCTCTCTCTCTCTCTCTCTCTCTCTCTCTCTCTCTCTCTCTCTCTCTCTCTCCCTCTCTCTCTCTGCCGTGCGCAGCGCCAGGGGGGGGAGGGAGTCTCTCTCTCTCTCTCTCTCTCTTTCCCTCTCTCCCTATCTCTCTCTCTCTCTCTCTCTCTCTCTCTCTCTCTCTCTCTCTCTCTCTCTCTCTCTCTCTCTCTCTCTCTCTCTGCCGTGCGCAGCGCCAGGGGGGGGGAGGGAGTCTCTCTCTCTCTCTCTCTCTCTCTCTCTCTCTTTCTCTCTCTCCCTATCTCTCTCTCTCTCTCTCTCTCTGCCGTGCGCAGCGCCAGGGGGGGGAGGGAGTCTCTCTCTCTCTCTCTCTCTCTCTCTCTCTCTCTCTCTCTCTCTCTCTCTCTCTCTCTCTCTCTCTCTCTCTCTCTCTCTCTCTCTCTCTCTCTCTCTCTCTCTTTCTCTCTCTCTCTGCGCGCGCGCTGCGCGCTGCAGACAGAGGAGAGAGGGGGGGAAAAGTACACACACACACACAGTACACACACGCAATACACACATAACACACATCACACATACACAAAACACATACGTGCACATACACACATCACATACACACTCACATATCACATACACGCACACACATATAACACATACACTCACTTCACACACACACACTTCACATACACACATACATCACGTACACACACTTCACACACACACACACACACATAACACATACATACAACACATATCACATACACGCACACACATATAACATATTCACGCACATATACATAACACATACATTCAACACATATCACATACACGCACACACATATAACATATTCACGCACATATACATAACACATACATTCAACACATATCACATACACGCACACACATATAACATATTCACGCACATATACATAACACATACATTCAACACATATCACATACACACACACACATATAACATATTCACACACATATACATAACACATACATTCAACACATATCACATACACATAACACATACGCATATAACACATAACACACATATATATAACTGCAGGGACTCAGACCAAGCCACGGAATAGGCATGGGCATGCTTCCAGCCGGACAATCATGCTTCCAGCCGGACAATCAACAGCAGTACATAAAACCCGAGCACAAGGAGGTTCTAATGAGAAAGAAGGAAGAACAGAAGAAAGTAAAGAGCAGGAGACAGTACCTGCAAAAAAACATTAGGAGAAACTTGAGCTCAATACACATTTAAATACATACACAAGTCCTTCCTAATCCACTCTTTTGGTTTTAACTTTTAATCTACAACCACACTTTAATCTCTTTACTTTCACCACACTTTAAATTGACTTTATTTACACAACTCACTTACTCCATTCTTTTAACCTTTTTCATATACACCATTCATTTAAAGTTTCTCTTTAACTTCCTTTAATTGCATCATTTATTCCAACCACTCTTTCAATCACTTTAGTTACACATCTTCTATAAACCACTCTTTTTCCTAGTACTCATATAGACCACTAGTTATTTATCCATTTAATTAATCATTCTAATTCTATTTACCCTAAATTTCTCAATTAAATAAATTCATTCAATTAAACTTAGGTTAAGCTTTTAATTAATTAGAACCTTAGTATTAAATGTACATACATGATTAAAGTAATTATTAATAACATAGTTTAATTTTTAATACATAAATATGTAATTTATATATATTAATGTTTTTAAATAACATTTATTTTAACCCTTTAAATATAATAAAACCCTAGAAAACCTATTTGAAACCCATAAAACCCTATTGAAACCCTACTTAAACCCATCAGAAATTCATGAAAATCCTTTAAAACCCTTTCTAAACCCTATCTCTAACCCATGATAAATCATCTAAACCCTAGCTTTAACCTATTGGAATCATTGAAGATCCTTTGGATTAACCCTACGGACTTAAAGTTATATAAACTTATGAAACCCTAGGGGTATAGACTCATATGACTTCTATGTATCAATTTAAAACACTCATTAAATGAGTAATTAGGGTAACCCTAATATAAACACATATTCTTCATCATTTTTTGTACCTGTAAACACTTCAAAAGTAATTAATTCAATCCAGAACAATTGATCAACAGTGAAAAAGAGGTTTAGAATTCACCAATTAAGTTGCTTTTATTTCCTCTGGTTATCAACTGGAAGATGCAAATCTTCCCGACAGCGTAGCCTGCTCATGGAAGCTTTTGATAAATGAGGTCTTACTGGTAATTGTGAATGCTGTGGAGGAATATCATCAACATCATACATTGGAATCTACACATATATATAAAATTCATTAGTATTCTATAAATGAATAAAAAGTAAACTTTAAATAAAAAATTAAGTGTATAACTACGCTCCTCAAATGTGCAATTAGTCCTTGAACTATTATGTAACCCTAGACTACTATTTAATAAACCTGCTATATTTCCATGTGTGTAAGGTCTTCCATCAATATAAAATCTTTCATTTTCTGCATGTAAAATCCTTCTACTAGAAGGGATGCTGCATTCAAGCATATTCCATAAGTACTCATGCTTTGAACATAATGTGAAAGTCGATGCCAATCTCCCCATCCATATATAGGACCACAAAATGACATAAGAGTGACTTCAGAGTTCGAAGGCACATACAAATCCTCTACAATAAAGAGACCACGACCAGCAATAGTAATAGTGGATGGAGCAATCATATAGCGATTACCCCAAAAGTTGAAAACCTCTCCATCTAAAGGAAGTGGTCCTCTATTCCATCCTCCATATCTTCTTCTATCATATGTTTGTACTAAAGAACGATCACGAGCTGGCAATGGATAATCTCTAGCCGTTTCATTCTCTAAACTAGGAGGTAGAGGATTTCTAGAAACCTCTGCTTGTAATTGATGAACAGCAAGTCCATGACGTGTACGAGGTATATTAACATTATGAGAAAAATTATCATCATCATCATCATCGAGCAAGTATTCCTGTATATCAACAATAATTTGATTTTATATATGGTTTTTAAATAATGACATTAATATATATAAAAAATACAAGGTTAGTTGAATGTCTTTGCTTAGCAACTTTTCTCTCACATAATGGTAATGGACCTCTATATGTTTGGTCCTAGCATGATAGATAGGATTAGCTGCAAGGTGAAGTGAGCTTGTATTATCTCCAAAGATTATTGGTGACCTAGTATATAAACCCAATTCTGTATACAAAATCTTAATCCAAATGGGTTCTTGTGTGGCATTAGCCAGCCCTCTATACTCTGCCTCTGTAGAAGACAAAGCAATAGTAGGTTTCTTCTTTGAAGACCATGAAATTGGTTGATCACCTGCAAAAGAGATGTATCGAGAAGTGCTCCTTCTATCATCCTTGCATCCTGCCTAATCTACATCTGAATAGATCTTGATATCAATGTCTGAAGTGTAAGGAAAATACAAACCATGATGTTGTGTACCCTTGAGATACTTCAAGATTCTCTTGGCAGCCTCTAAGTGAGGTATTCTTGGCTTGTGCATAATCTTACTTAGCACACTAACTCCATATGCAATATCTATCCTTATTAAGGTAGCATAGTTCAAGCTACCCACCATACTTTGATAACCTGTAATGTCATTACCTTCATCACCTTCATGGGCACTTAATTTTAAGTTTACCTGCATTGGAGTACTTGCTACTTTGGCATCCTACAAGTGAAACTTCTTCAACATATCCTGTATATATTTTTTCTGAGTAATGTATATTCTTGAGTTAGTATAGACTAATTCAAGCCCAAGAAAATACTTCAATAGACCAAGATCATTGATCTTGAACTCCTTCATCATCTCGCTCTTGATTTGTCTGATTCCATTGACATCATTACCTGTAAGTATGATGTCATCAACATAAACAAAAAGGTATATTACCTCTGAATTACTTCTGTTGATGAATAGAGAAGTATCTACCTTGCTCATGACAAACCCTTGGTGAAGAATTGGTCGCGATATGCACTTCACGAGTTGATAGACTTTCAAGGAGTATAACAAAGAACTGAGAAATGACTAATGAGAATGTATGTATTAATGAACACTTGTATGCAAATCCATTGGCATGAATTTCATTACCTAATGGTGTAGATAGGTGTGGGCTAGACTGTAGGCCTCACACATGCTCAGAATTAGTAATGAGAAGCTCGGGAGTAATTAGTTCTACCTGCGACTTTTCCATGACCATTTTTATAGAGAATGAGTAAAAATTTGAATTCAAATTCAAACTTTTGGCTCCATATGATCAAGCTCCTATATCCTAGGAGATATTCCTTCAATCAAAGAGCTAACTGTTTCCACAAATCCTTTTGGTAGGTGTTTACAAAGATTCCAAGTCAATTTGACTTTTACAAAGAGATAAAATGGTAATTAACCACTAGCACTAGTTCCTATGCTTCTCCATATGTGTATGGACTTCAATGTATCTATCAAGCCAAATGTGTAGGCTTGTGAATTACACCAACAGTCACTTCTCCTTGTATCATCTTCATGTGCCCTTCTTACTCCTGGAGTCTTCATAGATGGCAATCCAAGTTCCTCATCAAGACTCTTTTCTGAACGCTTGAATCTCCATCAACATCTTCAAAATCTGCACATGTTTTATGACCAGCAGAAAGCTTTTCTTTACCTTTCTTGGATGTATTTGATGAATTTGCTGGACTAAAATTTCCACGTAATCTTCCACTCCATGGATTTGAGTTGGAACTATTGCTCGGTGATGCATCCCGTCCACTCAAAACCTGAGATTCTGCACTTGACATTTCAGCATTTTCTTTGTCATAGACTCAGTCCTTCTTTGGCATAGAAGCTTGACATTTCATCAAATACCACATCTCTGCTCACCTTTACCTATCGTGTGAGTGGGTTATAACATTTATATCCCTTTTGCTCAAGGGAGTATCGAATGAAGACACACTTTTCTACTTTTGGATCAAGCTTCATCCTCAATTCATCTGGGACATGTACATATGCAATACAACAAACAAATTTTAGATGTGATAAATTTGGCTTTTTACTTGTAAACTTCTCTTCAGGTGTGACTTGATGTACAACAGCAGTCGAAAGTCTATTCATGATGTATACAACAACATGCACATCTTCTGCCCAATAACAATGAGGCATATTCTTCTCAGCCATTAAGGCTCTTGTTATTTCTGCAATATATCTATTTTTGCGTTCAACAACGCCTTCTGTTGTGGTGTGTACCTGCATGAAAATTGATGCCAAATTCCATGATTTTTTAGAAAACTACTGAACTCATTTGACATGTATTCACCTCCTCCATCAGATCTTAATGTCTGAATGTATTTCCCTGTCTGCTTTTCCACCATAAGTTTAAAATTCTAGAAGTGAGTGCACACCTCGCTCTTCTCTTTGATGAAATATACCCATACTTTGCGTGTATGGTCATCAATGAAAGTAACATAAAACCTGCAACCGCCCATAGATGTGGTCTGTACTGGACCCCAAACATCTGTATGTACTAGTTCTAGTACATTCTCACTAACATGCTTGTCATGTGGAAATGATGCTCTTGCCTGTTTACCAAATTGACATGCTGCACATACCTTTTGGATTCCTGCAACTTTGAAATTTGGTAGTCCATGGACAATCTCCTTTGACTGCATCAGTTTTAGCCTTTGCAAGTTTACATGTCCGATCCGTTTGTGCCACATCTCTATATCTGCAATAACTCCTGCACCTTTTGCAAACATGGCTGCATTCATTTCAGGAATCTTCACATTTAAGGTGAACATCCTACCCACTTTGTTTCCTTTGGCAACCAATCGTCCATCCAACTTGTACTCTTCTACATATAATCCATTAGCATTGAACCTGACTTGTAATCCCTGGTCAATCATTTGTCCAACAACAACCAAATTCTTTGTTATATTTGGAACATGCAGCACATCAACAAGATGTTTTATCTTTCCGTCCTCCATATACAATGCTATGTTTCCTATATGCTCCATAGGATGCGATGTATCATCACCTATTTCAACATATCCAGGAATTGGCATTTTCTGCAAACTACTAAACCATTCTGCATGATTGGTCATGTGACTTGAAGCACCTAAATCAACATACCAGACATTATCATTCGATTTTGAGACACCAGCAGACATCGTATTCATCATGTGATGTTGAACCATAAACAGCTTCTCAGAATCATCTACACTTGTGGATGCATAATGATTTTGCTTCCTTCTGTTATTGTGATTCTTCAACCTGCAATCACGTTCAAAGTGTCCACGTTTACCACAATTCCAACATCCTTTACTATCATTACGTGAATCATTTCTTTGGAAATTTCTGCGACCTCTTTGGCTCCCCCTGCCTCGAAACTGTCGTCTTCCTCTTGCATGATTCTGTTGTTTACCTTGGTCTTAGTTACTATTTCCTCTTCCACTTCAAAAACCTCTACCTCTTCCTCTTCCTCTACCAGAGTAGAATACCTCCTCAGAACTGGGCTTTCCTTGGGAGTTTGAATCCTCCCCAAGATTCTTTTCTTCAATAATTAGCATAGATACCAAAACAACAAAATTTGGAATATTTTCCTTGGTTTGTATAGAAGTTCTGAACTGCTTATATGTAGCTCCTAAACCACGAAGGCACACTTCCACCTTATCATCATCATCTACATTCACGCCAATAGATGCAAGTGACTCACATATGCTTTTGATTCTTAGAGTGTAGTCACTTACCGATATGCTCTTTTTCTCCAATGTATGCAGCTGCTTCTTGAGTTGCGATTTCCGTGCCTTTGTATTGGTCTCGTACAAAGTGACCAAACTATTCCAAGCCTCTTTTGGAGCCTTGGCATCCAGTATGTGTCCAATCATGCTATCTTGTATGCTAACAGATAGCCAATACATTACCTTTCATGCTCCTTGATTCCATTCCTCATATGCTCTTAAGTGTTCTGTAGTCCGATTCCTTTCTGGTAACTCCGGAGCATTTTCATTCTCTCCTTCGATGTACTTCCAGTAGCCTTTTCCCATCAAGAAATTCGTCATCATGAATCTCCAAGCATGGAAGTTGTTCTTGTCCAGCTTATCCCTCATAAGCTGACTCATTCCATCTACCTTTGCCATTTCTGCAACAATTAACAACATCGCAACACACTACAAGCAACACTTCTGCTTGAACACTGTTGCACTATGACGTGACAGTTCGATCTCAGAAAAACACAATTTTTGTGTATCAACAGTGCACGAAATCACTTGAAATTCTGGATCTAGAATATATGAGTGTTGAAAAAACAACGCAAGTTAGAAGTTTTGAAACTGACCTGGTTTTTTATGGGCCCCACCTTATAGGCTCGAAATGGAGGTTGAGATGGCTCCGAAACTTCGATTTGACAAAAGTAGTGACCCTAAAGGGATAACTCTCAAAAATATTTTGAGGTCTTCTACCTTCACGCCAATTTTGGTAGCAAACGGAGGTCGTTTATGAAATTGCGTTTTCTCCATGCCTTGCCGCGTAGTCTTCACCGTCGCCTTTTCCACGAGCTCTCTACAGCCACGCTGGCTTTGATACCATGTCATGAGGAAGAAGGAAGAGAGCTCACAAACACACTCTCACTCTCAAGGAGAAGCACACACACAAATTGAGTCAAGGAATAATGATCTTCTTCTTCTTCTATTACATAAAAGGAATGTATAAGAATGAGCTAAAAACAAGAATACAAAAAGTGCAATATATAAAGACCAGTACATAAGGAAAAACCTAATGTCCGCAAATGAGTGAGCTGGCAAGAAACAAATGTGCCATCACTCTCGGTATATAAATCTAATAAAGCTCAATAAAGTATCCCTGACATATACCGGCGTGACCACTATACATGTCAGAGAAACGGAAAAGTGGTATGTGTCATCTTGGATCATCACATGTTGAGCTTGATATCTCAACAATTATACCCCTCTCTTAGTCAAAACATCACACAAAACTCATAAAATCAATGAACTTTGAAAAAGAAATCATGCACACTTCCCTGAGGCATTTCATCCCGACATTCATCCCCACTAAACCTGCACATCGTCCCGATGGGCCAACCTGCAAGATCTAACAGAAGCGCATCATGGTTCTTTTTGAAAACTCTTTGTACCTGTTATATTTTTCTTTTAAAAAATCAAAGCGTGGTCTCATGCACGTCATGCAACTTTATAAAGATTAGTACAAATTTTAGAAAATTAAGTAGATGCAAGCTTCACAAACATCATACTATGTTTTTGCTTCTACAATTGGACAAGTGATCATATGAATAAACCATTGGCTATCTAGGTCTTCTATTTGTCCAACTCGTTCAGATCGAGCAAATCATCCTAACTACTAGCATATACTAAGTTTCTACTAACTCAGTTTGTAGAATATACCTTGTTTCCTCTATTTACCTCCTACTGCCCTACATGAAATCGATGTCAGGTCATGGCTCTGACCACCCGGCCAGAGTAACTCCACCCACCTACCAATCCATGTAGGTGCATGACAACAGATAGGTTAGGCCTACGATGAAACTAGCATCAGCTCGTGGCCTTGATCACCCGACCAAGGTGGTTCCACTCGCCTACTAGCCCATCGCAATGCACTAATAACATGCACACACATATAAGCTCGCTTGAGTATGAAGGTTTTTCATAAATTATGATCAATCGGGAGGTAAGATCTTGCAAGAAACAAATAGTAGGACCCAAAGAATCCCACTCACTAAGCATTCAAATCAATCAACATATACATGCACTCAATTTAAGCATGCCATCACATTCCCAAGCTTTCACTCCCAAAAGTCTCTAATCGGCTAACTGATTCCATTCATATAATTTCTAGTCGTTCATGCTTCATGCAAGCCCATAATAAATGTTTGCTATCTTGATCCCTAATTTTAATTGAGATTGTAATTTCATAAGTTTCTTTTGATCAAATAGATCCTCATTAGTCAAAAGTTTTGGATCGAATGAAACATATACCTCCTGGTCTTTTCTTGATTTCTCTTGAATTTCTCTATCAGATTCTCTTTTAGGATCAATTTCCATTTGTTCTCTTAATATTTGCTCAATATTTTGCTTCTCGATCTTTATTTGTCTACCTTTGGTTTCTTCAATAGACTTCTCTTGACTCTCAATAGATAGCATTCTCATTTTTTCATCAGATCTATAATCTTCATGTCTTTTTGTTCTGCACATCTTTTGAATTGGCTTTGATCTAGTCTTGGTCTCTTCAAAATATTCTTTCATCCCACCTTTTCCTACATTCAAATGCAAAGGTGTTTCATCTTGGTATTTACAAATTTTATTTTCATGCTCACTTACAAGTCTATGTCTACATGCACTTTCATACCTATACAATCCCAAAACATATGTCCAAACTGATCACACCAAAAACATTGTATAGGTCTTTTCTTAGCCTAACTTGATTTCCTAGGCATCACTCTAGGCGTGGATCTTTTAAGACCTGATGATTGTTTATGTGTAGATATGCTTTGAACTTTTACCTCATGTTCATTATTACTTTTCAATGTTTGTAGGTCTTTAACTTGGTTAGTCAATAGGTCAATCTTATGTTTCAATTCACAAATCTCAAAATCCATTTCATTTTTTACATCTTTGATACTTATCCCATTAATTGAATCGTGTTAGATATTGCATTTATCATTTGCATTAGGGTGATAACGATACCAAACTTTGATTTTATAGATTCCCTCATGTTAATTTCCCTTTCCGTAAATCGCTCTTCGTATTTCTTAAACTGTTTTTCAATCATTTTCTCCATTTTAATTTCTTCTTTATACGATCTAAGCTATGAAAATGACAGATTCTTTATCTAAGCAAGGAATAAAGTGTACACGCGTATGATCTAATCAAGTGCAGAACGTGAATGCTCAAACTGGCAACAAAAGAGTCTTTCTGTTTAAAGTGTATATGTGGATCAATGCAAAAACTCAAAGAACCTGAAATGCTGGAACCTGGAGTATATGATTGACATCGCGGTTCTTGTCTGTCTTCTCAAGGAGTGGGTGATGTGTCGAGGATCACCGGGAAACCGCCTCACTTCACGTCAGGTTTAGGTGTCGGGAAGGAATTCAGGTGATGGGAAGAGTTGGTGTGGGGTTGGATCAGGCCCCTATGTGCACCATTCCCATGTCCGAAGAGTGACGTCTCTGCACTAGATGCCTCGTCCTCTCCCTGGTATGGCGATCATCTCGTGGATCATAGGCCCACGCACTCGAAAGAGAAATGGACAAGCGAATGTGCGTGTGTGCTCCTAAGCCTCATAGGAAAGAGAAATCCCCAGAGCGATTGACAAACAAGATCGATGATACAATGAGAATATAATTGATATTGTCCACTAAATCACATTAATACAATGGGTTCCGCTACAGTGCAGGTTGGTGATACAATATGCCATCGCTACAGTGCGGATCGACCAAATATAAGGTGGATCTCCAGCTATAGTGCGAGAAGATGCTCACAAGTCTTGACTTCGATCTTTGCTCTCCAAGCTTTACTTCCGACTTTACTTTGGTCTTTTCTTTTCTTCAAGTATCCTTAGCAATAGCTTCACTTCTCTTTACTTCAGAATCCGTGCAAAAACCTGGAGAGTAGATGCACAAGGAAGATCCACGAGGAGAAGGGAATAAAACATCATTAGTACCATTGAAAAAAATAAAACACACTCACTATGCCTTGATTTCTTTACCTTAAAGTTCTTATTTTTGTCTATGGAAAACAAATGTATTGATTTGGAAAACATGAAGTAAAGTCCGACATATTAATAGCTAAAGTTGAAATCAGACTGAGTGCATAGATGATTTGTTTTCTTTTCTTTATCATTATTGATTAAGTTTGATTTAGCTCAGAAGGATGCATTGTTGAAAGGACTCGAATGAAAGTCTCTTATATTATTCCAGATATGATATCTACTACTCATACCCACAACTGAAGTGAGTCCTATGTGACTCTGCCACACGCCAAAGATTATGTATAAATACCCTTTCAAATATAAACCACCATGGCCTGCGTTTGGAACTTTATCATATGTTGAATCACTAATCTTGACATGAGAGTTTCACAAGAATCCAACGTTGCCCCCATAGTTGCTTTTGGATCTTGCAGTGTCTTCATCAACAATAGGATGCACTCCAACTTAATCTGGATAGCGTGGCAACATATTCTTCAAGTTCCGTCCTACATCCAAGCGGACAATGTTGTAGTTGTGCAAGGTGTGCTTCAAAAGATCATCCAATAGAAGAGCGCACATCTCATTCTAATTATTTATTGACCTCTCTCTCCCTCTCTGCATATCATTTGCGCATATCTACGGCCCTTCCAACTTCTCTCTCTCTCTCTCTATCCATGTTTTTCTCTCTCTCAAATGTGCGTGCGCTGCGGGGTTTGGACTGTTATCTCTTTCTCTCTCTCTCTCTCTGCATCATCAATGCTGCCATAAAATCCTCTGAACATCGCCCATCTCTCTCTCTCTCTGTGACAACAGTGCACGATCCTTTTAATGCAGGACCTCAGTCTCTCTCCTCTCTGTCAGCCATGCAAGCGTTCGAGGCCCACTCTCTCTCTCCTGGGTCAGACACATAGCCACCCATCTCTCTTCCGCATCTATAGCACCAAGAGTATGCGGCGACTCTCTCTCCACTTTGTTTGTTGGCAGTAGCCAGAGGCACAGACAACACGAAAGTATGTGAAGGTGGATCACAACAAAGTAGTGGGGAGCCAAGCGGGTTATATGTCTTATAATACTTTTCAAAACTCCCAACAGTTTTTTTCATCACTCTTGTACCATATCTAACATAGAAAAACCACTTTTGTAATTAGTAGCTCCATTTTCTGCAAGCCCATGAATCCTGGAGCTTGAGGAGCTTAGGTAGAATGAGGCTACCATTTTTGGCTATTTTTAGACATCTTTTAGACCTTCAAATAGCACCTAAAAGCTATTTTTTAAGTATGTCGGTCACTAGATGTGAAACCAGTCAAAACTAGTCTAGAATCTATAAAAAGAGCTAGAGAGCTCATTTTTGAGGTTAGCTAGTATGAGTAGAGAAAAGCTTAGAGCTATTTTGAGTTGTAATTGAGATCTTGAGAATAGAATCTAATTTCCTACCGTCCATTGTGTCTTACTTGTCTCTTACATGTGTGTGTGTATGTGTGTGTGCATCTCTATGCTTCTCACCTTCACTCTCACTACATCTCACATTCAAGATCTTCATATCACTCCTATCTCTTCCGTGGATTGATATTAAGGACGTGGAGCTTCTTAATGTTTTACTTACCATTATGCTAGAGCAACACCAAATTCGGCACCATTGCCAGGGAACGAGTCTAGGACGAATGTGTGATGGTAAGAGTATAGCAAGAAGTGGCATTGGAAGGTAAAAATTTTAGTTTTTGTTATTGTTTTTAAGTAGTTTTTTGTGTTTTTCATCTCCCCTACACTCCTTCTTCACCACCGCATCATCTTCTCCCACTCCGAAAAAATAAAAAAATTCACCATATCCACTCATTCTCCTCATTTCCCCACATTTGTGCATGCTAGAGAGAGAGAGAGCTTTTGTGCTTGTTCTGTTGTGTGTGTTTTTGAGTTTTCTTGCAGGTACAGTGCTCCACAGCAGCACGAAAGCTTCCCAAAGTAAGAAATTCACTTTCTGTCAGAATCTGCTGTTGGAGTTGGACCATCGCAATGGTCTGACAAAGTCAGCATTTTTGGTAAGCGATCACACCATGAGGTAGGCGACACTTGCGCTTGCACGAATCCACAATTGCATCTTCAAAATCATCATTTTGATGGACCATCGCGACGGGCTCACACCATGTGGATTGTGTCATACCATCGCGATTTGCTCACGCCATCACGACGGCTCGGCCGGACCATCGCGACGGTTTCACACCATCGTGATAGTTCACTTGAACCATCGCGATGGTCATTGACCAGCGCGACAATCTCATTGCCCCACACCGTCACGATTGGCTCACACCATCGCGACGATCCCCTACCATGTGTCAAGATAGACTATCGCGAGGATACAAGGTAAGCCATCATGATGCTTCAATTCAATTCCCAGCAAGAAATTGTTTCATTACCGTGCTACCGTTCATGATTGAAATTCTCTGATCGATATTGAAAACAAAATTTGAATATATACATTCTCTCTCCAATATAGACTTATTCTAACTCCGTTAACATGTTCAAAATTGCTTGATGTTCCATGAAACAAAAAGGATTATTAAGATTGTTATGATCGATTACTTAATGTTGATGCGCAAGTTCTGATTGTTTTTTCGCTCCAGGAGCTTGCAAACAATTACTCAGCGCAGGTGCATAGATATTGTCTGAAGGATGTTTGCGTTGTCTGCATGACTATTATTAAAGAGATAGCGTAAGTTATAAGTCCAATATCCATGCGATTATTACATCCAGAAGACGATGTGTAATCTAGTGCATAGGATATGATCGAGAGATTTATTGGCTATCTGTAAATATCCATATCGTTGCGCTAAAATTTATAAATAGGTTTGAAAGATAAACTGTTAATTGACCAAATAGAAAGGGACTTATGAATTCACTTATGTATTTGAGCAAAAAACATTGAAATATTTACAGTATGTTACATTACACAAAGATGCGAACATTTTCTTGGATATGGTTTTGTATTACTACACATGTTCAACCTTCACATGTCTACATAGTTTGGAAAACATATTCGATTTTTTGTTTGTAACTATATTGAGGTAAATTAATTACAAATAACTGTGTGTGTGACATACAGACACGAACTTTTCAACACATGAAAAATTGTTGCAGGTAACATCATATGATGCATTAAATGATCTTCCTTGTTATTATGTTAGAAGTAGAGAACTCAAGTATAGTGCATAACTCATAAGAGTATAGCGCAGAACGCATCTTTTCTTTTTTTTCGTCTTTATATAGTGTTTGTAGTCTGAATGTATTCTTTAATTGTTTCTTTTTAGTCTTTATATAGAGTTTGTAGTCTGAATGTATTCTTTAATTGTTGGCGTAATATCTGTTTGCTATTCCATATGCATCCGCGAACAGATAGAATTGAGGCCATCTTAGCCAACATATCAAAAACAGAAATTCTGTCATTAATGTGATACAGTTTTTGATGAATATCGTCGAGCTTTGATGCCAACGTCCATTGAGTTTTATTTCTCTCGAGTATATAAACAGTGATTGTATACTCTATTGATTATATTTTAATGGTATACTCATGCCATTACATCATAGTAACACGTTTTACTAGTTGTTGATCTAACTTATGTCAATATCATTTCTTCTTACTCAATGAATAATGTGATGAATGTTAATCGACATCGAGATTGGAAAGGAGTGAGCGAAATTGATTACAAAGGACAATAGATCTATGGTTGAGTTCTACGATTTGAAATTTGATGAATTCAATTCGAACTCCAATAATCACTTGTGTACCTATTTGGTAATTAAACATTTTACGTAAGCTTAACTCATATCGGATAGCAAGGCTCAAACATACTAGATTCGTGAAAACTTGACTTTGTAAGCTAAAGGAGAGGACAACCAATTATCTAGAAACATTACGAATTTGAAGTCATGTGATGTAATAATCTACAAATTAAGTAGAAATATGATGTATGCTTGTCATATGATATATGATTGAGCTACTAATTCATTCTCTTGCGTTTAATTTGCTCTTTGAATTTTCATAAGAACCTGAGTTTTAATTAGTTAACACTAATGTGTGAAAAACTTGTTTCACAAACACACAAACAATAGATTATGACAAGATTTTTACCATCAAACTACTTATCCATTTTCTTGAGTGGCGTTCATCTTCTTTAAGTCTTATGTGTACCGGAGATTGCTTCAAGCACCCGGCGTGCGCCATATTATCGGGGGTTGGCTTGAACCACCAGCCGTCGCTTCCGCACCTACAATGCAAGAAATACCTACACATGTAGAGGCAAGTTAGTATTCCCCCCGTCTCAAACAAATGTAAACATAAGCCATCAAGGTGCTAGAACATCCTCAGCTCATGGTACTCAGCTCATGGTACTCAAAGAGAGAAGAACAAACAAAGACGAGAAGTAAGTTTCATTCATCCCATAGGGAGAGATAGAACCGCCATGGACACTGATAGAGTAGGTACTCAGCTCATGGTACTCAAAGAGAGAAGAACAAACAGAGATCAGAAGTAAGTTTCACTCATCCCATAGGGAGAGATAGAACCGCTATGGACACTGATAGAGTGGAAAGACAAAGGGAACCTAGAATACCAGGTGGTAGAGATGATTTTCTTCTAGCTAGACCATGTGAACACCCGAGAATATTGAGACCCACTCAATTAGTAAAGTCAATGAAAATCTACTTTGATGGGACAAGAGATCCTTATGACATGTTACGGAATTTAAGCAAGTGCTTCGAGTAGAGCAAGTAGAAGACATGTTCACGCAATACAATGCATTTGGGCTAACATTAAAGAACATGGCTTGGTTCCAACCATTGCATCAGAGTCAATTTAGGGATATCCATCACTTGTTAGAGTCATTCATCTTGGAATTCTTTAAAAGTGGAATTAGGCATGATACATCTTCGTTAATTCATAGTTTCAAACAGACCCCTCAAGAAATAGTCAAACTTGCAGGACGTAGGTTTAGACAATATGTTGAAAGATGTCCTATGCAAGAGTTACCCTCAGAGGCCAAGCAAGTGTCATTGTTTTTAGATGGCCTCTTCAGCTCTAAACTACGCTCCTATGTATACTTGAAGGAACCTAGAACACTAGAGCAATGTGTAAGAATTTGTATAGACATTGAGGAAAACTTAGGAGATGATTTGGAACTCTCAAAGGTCTATAAGGACTCAGATTGTTCATCTCTAGCATCCTCAAAATTTTCTAACTCGATAGAGGACCTAGCAAAAAAAGTGGCCCAGAAACTAGGAGTTTCTAGTAAACAGATGCCTAGGTTAACAACAAACAAGCATTGTTACACCTGTGGTGGTGATCATATGGCAAATGTGTGTCCCAATGCAACACAACCACAAGCCAACCCTAGTGGCCAATATTGCACAACTGAGAGATGATACACGAATCACACAACTCAAGACTGCCCCTACAACAAACAAGTAGTAAGATAGAATTACCCGCAAGCGTACCCTCAACCAGGTAGGTATCAAGGTCAATATAGTGCTCAGCCTCATTACTATAGGCCTCCTCAGAACTATCCTTATCACGCACAACAGAGACCTCAACATGTTCTAGCTCAATGGCCAACCCCACCAGCTAATGTTATCTTAGTCAAATACGCTATTGTAGAAGAGAAGCTCAATAGGACTTTAGTGCCTTCTTCACCCCTGATCACAGAGAGTGACCCTAACTCCAATGATTTTGACTCTACTCATGTAGATAGTCCACCCGCATATTACACAGAGTCAGTAGAACATGTGGAAACATATCAATACGATAGTCCACCATTGGAACCCAGTTGGGAGCTCGATTATGCTAATGTGAGGTATGCCAACCCTAATCCACAGCCCCAATTAAGACCGCAAAGACCATAGGGTCCTAGAGGTCCATGCTTTAGGTGCCAAGGTGATCATTTCATAAAGGATTGTCCACATCCTCTGATAGCAGGACTGTTGATGGGGAATGATTCTAACACCGCAATGCAAAAATGGAAGATGACTATCCTCCACTAGGTCCACAAGCAGTGATATATGCTCACTGTTATGAACTTTTCTCTGCACTAGTATAGAGAATTAAAATGAAATTTTGCACACTTGTAGTAGACTATAAGAGCTACCCAAAAAACTTTAAATCCCTCCCAATGGATATTCCAGCTGGGATAATCACCCTCTAGAAAACAAGCTACCTGTTTGCAACACTCTCTGCCTATGCGCAGAGATATACCTTCATAAAGTTGGCAATTTCTCACAAGTCAATCAGCCAAATAAGTTGAAACTTTGGAAAAAGTTTAGGGCACAATATGAGAGACCAAATGAAGCTTGAAATCAATGAAAATGAGTATAATGAGAGAGCAAACAATGCTCTGCAATCTGGTAAATCAGATTTGGAAAAGCCTAACTATACCTCTAGATAGGGAGGAGCAAAATCATGAGAAAATGAGGTAAGAAAGCAAGCAGTTTGCTTGCTTGCATTTATGACTTCACTAAACTAAGTGGGAAACTCGTAGAATGCATACCACTCAAGAAACAAAGGTGGGATGATGCTTTTATAGAGTTCTACATTTCCTACAATCTAGCTAACCACCCACCAATCAGTGTAGGTGTACTTTTTGGTGACTGACTTGATGAAATTTGAATTTGATTGAGTTTGGTGGAGCTTCTAACTTTGTTCCATGACTTTGGATCCTCCGTTTTGATTGGTCCACTTGCAAAATTCATGGTTAAGCCTTTTTGCATGATTGAGACTTGATTTTCAACACTCCCCCTCAAGTCTCAATGCCTAGGTCCTTCATTCCATTGCATGCCTTGAAGTTTTGTAGCTTTACTCCATCCAATGCTTTGGTAAACATATCTACATATTGTTCCTTTGTATTGACATGCTCCACCTTGACATCCTTTGACATGATCTTCTCTCGAATAAAGTGGTAATGCACTTCTATATGCTTCAACCTTGCATGGAACACCGGATTTTGAGCCAAGCATATGCTACTTATGTTGTCACAAAAAATAGGTACTTGCTTAACTTGCAAATCAAGATCAAGAAACAACGTCTTGAGCCAAATAAGCTCACATGAGACTTGTGCTAAGCCTCTATACTTAGCTTCAGTCAATCAAAGAGCCACAGTTGGTTGTTTCTTTGACATCCATGAGATGGTCTTCTTCCCTAGCATGATAACATATCCACTAGTGCTCCTCCTGTGATCTTTAGAACGTGCCCAATCAGCATCACGATAAGCTTGTACATTTAATCCATCATCAAATGGATAATATAGACCTTCATTCACTGATCCTTTGAGGTACGTAAGTACCTTTTTGGCTGCAACAAGATGAGGCACTCTTGGTGCTTGCAAAAATTGAGATAACACTCCAAATACATGTGCAATATCAGGTCTTGTCATAGTAGCATACAAGAGAGAACCAATTATTGACCTCACATCCTTCACTTCTTCACCTTCATGAGCACTTAGTTTAACATTTACTTCTAATGGATTTGAAATGGGCTTGCAATCACACAATCCAAACTTCTTCAAACGATCAAGAATTTATTTCCCTTCCATCAAGTATATACCTTCCTCTTTATATAGTACTTCAATCCCAAGAAAGTACCTTAAAATCCCCAAATCTGAGATTTTAAACTCACATCCAAGCTTCCTCTTTATGTCCTTTATGTTGGCTTCATCATCCCCTGTAATGATCAAGTCATCAACATATATACAAATAAAAACAATTTTGCTACCTTCCTTCTTCACAAAGAGTGATGGGTCTGCTTGACTCTGATTGTATCCACATTTTACCAAGTATTCCACAAGTCTTTGGTTCCAAGCTCTTGGGGCTTGCTTGATTCCATAAAGAGCCTTCTTTAGCCCGCATACATGATGTGGAAACCTCTCATCTTCAAAGCCTTGGGGCTGGTCCATGAAGACTACCTCTTCAAGCTCTCCATTTAGGAAAGCATTCTTCACATCCAACCGGTACATCTTCCAACCTTTTGAGGCTGAAATTGCAATCAAACTTTTGAAGGTCAACATCTTAGCTACTGGGCTAAAAGTCTATGCCATAGATTTGAGCAAAAACTTTGGCAACAAGCCTTGCTTTATACCTAGAGATGCTCCCATCTGCATGCCTCTTTACCTTGTACACCCATTTGTTCTTTGTTTCATGTCCTTTGTTCTTGGCACCAATGACCAATGATCATTTTCTTCAAGTGCTTTGAATTCCTTCTCCATGGATTCAATCCATTCCCTATGCTTATTTTCTTCTTCAAAAAAGTTAGGTTCTTCACAAGCTATAACTTGACTCATGTAGGCATAGTGTCTTGCAATGAATGAATCATAAGTTAACCTTTAAACAAGGTATTTAACCCTATTGGATGACCTTACCTCACCATTATGTGGTAGGAATCTCCTCCTCATTGATTTAGATGCTTTAAATCCCGGAATTTATCATTTTTTGATAGCTTCAACACTTGTAGCTTCCATGTCTACCCACTGATGGTCTTCGTCAATTGCCTTTTTCTTTCCTTTGCTACTTCCTTCACTTGAATGAGCATCATTCCTTGTCCTTCCATGCCAAGCTGATGTCGTACTCTCCTTTGATGGTGTGCTTGAAGTGGTTGTATGGCTTATCTCCATGCTTCATTGTTTCTCTTTGAACTTCTTCTCGGCTTAATATGCATCGTCAACCTGTAACACATCTTTGCTACCATACCAAGGCAGCAACTCTTCAAATATTACATCCCTAGATACCTTAAGCTCTTTGGTGCAAGTTTTATAGCATCTAAATCCCTTTTGCTCTTAAGAATATCCAAGAAATATACACCTATCCGCCTTTGGGTCTAACTTGTGTCTCAATTCTTGAGGTATGTGAACATAACACACACAACCAAATACTTTGAGATGTGAAAGATTGGGTTTCTTACCACACCAAGCTTCATAAGGTGTAACTCCATGTACTCCTGAGGTTGGACATCTATTCATAATTTATATGGCTGTATTTGTTGCATCAGCCCAATAAGAGTTAAAAACATTCATTTCATTTAACAAAGATCTCGGCACTTTACTATGTATCTATTCTTCCTTTCTGCCACCCCATGTTGTTGAGGTGTATACCTACAAATGAATTGCCTTTTGATGTCATGCTCATGTAGAAAATTTAAAAATTCATTTGAAAAATACTCTCCCCCTCCATTCGATATGAGAGTCTTTATATACTTCCTTGTTTCCTTCTCCACTAGGTTTTTGAACCTCTTGAAGTGGTAAAACACCTCTGAGTTTGACTTCATGCAATACATCCAAACAAACCTTGAATGATCATCTATAAATGTGACAAAATATCTATTACCTCCAATGGATGGCTCCCTTGTAGGTCCCCATACATTTGTGTGTATGAGACTCAACACTTCATTGCTCACATGTGCTCCCTTCTTGAATGGCAATCTGCTTTGTTTTCCTAATTAAGAAGCATGGCACAAATGTTGCATATTCTGAGATGTAAGATTAGGTAGAACACTCACCAAGCCCTTCCTTTTCATGTCCCTCATCCTTTGTAAGTTTATGTGCCCAATTCTTTTATGCCATAAGTCGATTTCTACAATTTGTTTATTTTCAATTGACAAGTAGACAATGTGAGGGGTTGGTGGCTTTACCTCCATGGTGAAGAGTCTTCCTTGCTTCTTTTCTTTTTCTATGAGCTTGTAGTCCTACATGAGGTCTTCAACAAAACATCCTTTCTCATTGAACCTCACCTCATAACCTCTTTCAACCATTTGGCCTACCGAAACCAAGTTCTTTGTTATGGCTGGCACATGCAACACATCCTTCAACACCTTGGAGCTTTGAGATCCATTAATGCAACATCTCCCACATGTGTAATCTTGTGCTCAGTGCCATCCCCTGTCTCTACATGTCCTTGAGTGATGGGTGAATGTAAATTAAAGAAAACATCTTTATTGCGACTCATATGGTTGCTACAACCACTATCAATGTACCATGTAAAATCTGACTTGACTCTTTCACTTGAACCATACATCATAAGCAAGTTCTCATTTTCTAAATTTGTTGAAGTACTAGCATAATTACCTTGGTTCCTTTTGTATCCTTTATTGATGAGTCGAGAGGTGCCAGAAGACATGACGATGATCCCAAGTTTGAAAAAACTGGCCATCCAAGGCGGGATCTAGAGCCAAAATTATTGGACCCCTTTTCTTTTTTGCAGGGTGCATCACGGGGTCTGTGTGTGTGTGGGGGGGAGGGGGGAGGAGCTACCAGGGGGAATTATGGGGCATGTCGCGGGGTGTTTGGGGGGGGGGGGGGGGGATAGGGAGGGGGGGTGTGTCGCAGGGCGCATTGTGGGGTGTGTCCTAGGGCGTGTCATGGGGTGTGTCACGAGGTGTGGGGGGGAGGGGGGGAGGGGAGGGGGGGAGAGGGGGGGGAGAGGGGGGGCGGGGCACGGAGTGGGGGGGAGGGGGAGGGGGGAGGAGGGGGGGAGGAAAGAAAAAGGGGTGTGTGGCAGAGGGCGGGGTGGGGGGCAGGGTATGCCGTAGGGGAATTTTTTTCTTTATTTATTTGTAATTAAATAAAGAAAATTATCCATGGGGGGACCTTTTTTTCTAATTAGATAAAACAATACAATTAAAATCCAAAAAAAAATAAAAAAAACCCAAATAAAAAAAAATCTCAAAAACTTTCCTTGCATTTCTAGGCTAGTTTTCCTACTAAAAACCACATAGAGCTTCCTTTATTCCTCCATTTTATCAAGAAAATGACATTGAAAAGATGAAAAATGCTAGAAAAAATCATAAAAAATTCTAAAACTGCTTTAAAGATTCCCGAAAAAATTCTAAAAAAAAATTATTCATGCAAAGGGCTATGAAATGCCTTATAATATGCATAAAAATGCAAAGAAAAAGGTATGAAAATGGATAAAAACTTACTAAAATTTAAGCAAAAAAATGGAATGACGAGGGTATGTACAACTTGGATAGATTTTTCAAGTTCCAAGTGATTCAGAAAGCTTCAATTGTGTCGATGATAGGCCTTGAGCCATGATATGATGACCAAGAGAAACCCCTCCATAATCTCCAATTGTAGTGCAATTCATTTATTTTGTCTTCTTTTTGGGCGTAATGACCATCCGAAAGGGCCACCCTAAATCCTTCATTCGTATAATCCGTCTAACAAACTTCATCTTTTGTATCTTTGTTCCAACAATTGTGTGAATAAATCTATGGAATTTCATTTTCTCCATTCCAACTTCTTCAACCAATAGAATCCTCTGTCTCCAAAGATTTACAGGTGCTCCTTCCACCTCCTTGTAAAGCCCTGTACTTACTGCCATAAAAATTAACATAAAAGATGATGGCCATACCTGTATCCATAACAAAGTGGCCATTGATATAGGATTTGAAATAATTTCATCATTGTTGCACTTAAGGGCTTTTCGTTTCTTCTCTCTTCTCTGGCCTTTGATTGAGATTGTTTCACTCGAATCAGTAACCTGAATCATATCCTCTTTTTCTTCATAGACTGCCTTTTTATTTGAGTTTGGAAAATTTCCATAGCGAGAAAATCGGTCTTCTGTATGGAGCCAAGCCAACATGTTTTCTTCTTCATATAAGTTTGCTTCTTCATAGAAGTTTGCCTCTGGGTTATCCAACAATACATCTTCCATACAAATACCAATTGTCTGCATCGTGCTGGTATGTCTTTGATTGTCTAGTCCTACTTCTAAAAATATCTGCTGCAACTCTTTCCCCTCTTGCTTTACCCACATTGTGTCCTTACTCCAGTCATGTAGTACATTGGCATGCCTTAACCAAGGTCTCCCAATTGATAGGGGGAAACTTCCTTCTACCTGTAGTAATCTTAAAACAACAAAGTCCAAGTTAAAGATGATACCTTGTATCTCAAGTGGGACTCCAGGAACCATTCCCATACGCCTTACTATGCTTTGTTCTGCCACTGTTACACTGAAGTTGGCAGGTCTTGAAAGTTGTAGTCCAATCTTTTTCATGGTATGTTCAAGCATCAAGTTAATGCCAGATCCACCATCCACAATAACTCCTTGAAACTTATGACCTTTGATAGGGACTGTTAGTCAAGGAATCTTATAATCTATGAGGGTTCTTCCCCTACAATTTTATCTTTATGCATGTTAGCACCCTTTGCCACTAAATTGTTGTGGAAGCCTCATCAATTATCTGCAAGAGTTTTGACCTGAATTTCCCATCCATCTTTATTAAATAAAAAATACTAACCTCCTTTTTCATGGACTTGAGTAGTCTTGAAGCTTCTGATTCCTTACGAGCATGGGATCTAATTGACTTATCAAACGCCTCATGAGCCCTATTGAATGCATGTCCAATGGCATCACTGGTACCTATGAGATTTTTCTTTATGCCTTGTATCTACAAATGTGTTGGCTTCGTCATCAGGTGTCTCTTTGTCTTTGTTCAGCCCATTAATCCTTGATTTTTGATCTATGTCCAATTTAGCCTTGCCCCTTGCTTCTTGTCTGCACTATAAAAGATTCAATTTCTTCTATCCAAGAAAAATGCATTTCTTTCACTTATGGTCCAACATTTGTCTAAGATTCCTTGGTATATGAACATATGATTCACACCAAAAAATGTTGAAGATGATCATAATATGTGCCTTCCATGTCCATAACTCTTGTGCAACTTTCAGAACTTAGTCAGTACTAGGTGAAAGGTTAATCACATGAACTGTAGTCAATACTGCTTTTGCCCAAAAGCCTTGTGAAAGGTTTGCATGATGCAGCATAGAAACTACTCTATCCTGAATAGTCCTATTCATTTTTTCAGCTACATCATTCTATACTGGGGTATAAGGGGCTATAAACTCTCTACAAATTCCTCTAGACTGAAAAAAAAGGTTGGATTCATGTGAGGTATACTTGTAAAGAGATGGATAGGTATGTGCTTTTGACTAAAAAATTTACTTAAGTCCAGAACCAAAAACAACTCGTCATCATTAATCCATAGTTTTAAACAGGCTCCTATAGAATCAGTGAGATTGGCACCAAGACGATTCAAACAATATGTGGATAGATGCCCTATTGACGAGAGACCCACTCAAAACAAAATGGTTTCATTATTTTTGGGCGGACTAGTGAATGGATCATTGAGATCATTAGTATGTGTGAAGAGAGTCCAAAACTTGCAAGAATGTATGAAAGAGTGTATTGACCTAGAGGATAATCTGGCTGAAGACTTGAAGATATCTCAAGGAAGTGTGAAAAGTGAGGATAGGGCCAGCAACACGTCAAATCCCAGGAATAATGTAGAAGAAATAGCCAATTTAGTGGCTAAGAAGCTGAATGTTCAAGGATAGAGGAACTACCCAAACAATCCTATGAGAGTACCCATGCTTAGAAGATGTGTGCACTCTGGAGGCGACCATCCTTCTCACATGTGCAATAGGGGAGTAGCTCCATCACCTGCTTACGCTGACAATAGACCACCTGCCCAAGGCCCTATGCATTATTGTAACATAGAACAAAGGTACACAAACCACAACACAAAGAACTATCCTTACAATCAGCAATCAAGACTGGTACAACCACCCATGAGGCCTTATGGATACCCTTAGAGAGATCAAGGAGGAGAAGCCTATAGATATCCCCCATATCAGCAGCAAGCACCTACACCGCGGCCTTATACTTAGCAAGGGTACACTCAACCACAACCCGTGTTAGGGCAACAACCACCATAGCCTCAAAATGTTGTCCTAGTGAAAATGGCTCAACTTGAAGAGAACCTAGAAAGAGCGATAGGCCCAACCACTCCATTGGCTAGTATTGAGGCTTATGACCCATCTTATGACCTAGGTCAAGGAAATTATTCCACATATGAGGGCCCTATAGTTGAGTACAAACAATCTTACGAGCCATATACTTATGGTTCTGAAGGACCTCATAGATCTTATGGATATGAGCAGGACTATGTGTCATTAATGTACACAGCTCCCAGAGCACCCATACCCTCAGGACCAATGAGTAGACCACCTCCACCTAGAGGACCATGTTATAGACGCGGAGGAGATCACTTTATCAGAGAATGTACATTACCTAACCCACCACCACCGTAGCGAATTTGGGAAGGATATTGTAGTTATTGTGGTAAAGAACATCTTTTTAGACATTGCCCTAAGAACCCCAACAAAGTTAATTTGAATGTGTAGATCAATTTGATAGAAGTGATAGAGTCATCAGGGAGCGATAAGGAGTATACGGTGCCATTAAAAGCAATAACAAGGGCTAAAGCAAGAGAGACTTCAGAAAGAATCAAACAGAATGTTGATGCCGACAAAGAATTGAACATACCCACACCTCAAGCAATTGCAAACTTTGAAGAGTATGGGAAAAGTACTAAAAGTAAACGGACCCAAAGATGGAAGAATCGTAGAGGAAGGATGAAAGAAAGGAAACTGCAACAAAAAATGGAGAACGAGAATAATCAACAAGGCCAAGAAGAAAAACAAGAACTTGAGGGAAACAATAAGGTAGAGAAGCATAGAAACAAGAGGCACGATCAGTTCTAGCCTACCCAATGCGAGAAGAGTTAGCCATGTGGATTGAGGCATATCACACACGAATAAAAGCAGGACCAACCATTGAGCAACCCGAAAGGGAATATCGAAGAGGCGACTTAGAGAAATAAAGATTGGAGATCTGTAAGAAATTAATTGTAGCTCAACAAACCTTAGAAAAACCTATTCAACCACTACGCAACTCAAGAATTCCCGAAAACAAATTTCAAGAGTATGTCACACCTAATGACCCCAAGGAAGGGAAGAAAGACGAGACCTGTGGTAAAAATTATTATGAGAATAAAAGAGAAGGATCCATCATCCCTGAAGTGGATGGGGAATGGCCTAGATATTTATGGGCAAGAGTCCAAGAAGATAGATGGAAGAAAACAAAAGGAATTGAACCTCCCTTTGAGCAATTAGAAGTGCGAGGTGAGTTTGAAGCTTCAATGCATGGGTTAAACTCAGAAGGATTATTGCAATTGCACGAGAGCAAAAATGACAAAGACAGTGTGAAGGCTTTGCTGAACTACATGGGAAAAGACAAACATAACTCTGAATTATATCATGTTCCCTCAGTAAGGAGAAAGGAGCAGAACCCATCGATTCAAACCTCAGACAGCATACAACACCTTAAAAAAGTAAAAATACCTTGTACTCTAAGATTGGAAGAACTCTTGAAGGTAAAATCGTAATTGAATGAAAAGCTCACTAATCAATTAGAGACAAAATCAAACAAAAGCAGGATGCAAGATGAGGTAGCCATAGTTAAAATCCCAGTTGATAAGCTTGGAGATTTCAGTGAGGGAGATGAAGGCAACACGTGCCTCCGTATCACCTACAGGGGTTATACCACTAAAGCCATATTAGATTTGGGAGCGGGAGTAGGAATTTCTACCAAAGAAATTTGGGAAAAATGGGGAAAACCTGTTTATGACCAACCAGGATGAAGATTTAAATGGCAGATGGACACATGAAATGACCCCTCGAATTATTAGAAAAAGTAACCTTTACCACTTGCGGAGTTGATTCGAGCACAACTTAGCAATCTCTCAATTTGAAAACGCTAGAGATTATGAGATGATACTTGGAAGGCCTTTCATGAGATAGCTTGAGGTAGTGCAAGACTGGGGAAAGGACACTATATACTTGTAACATGAAGGAACCAGGACTAGAATAAATATCCATACGTACACGTATCAAGATGTCCCCCCCCCCCCTACAATGGAATCTGATACATAGGGAGGACGACGATCGATCGATTCACATTGTAGGTTCACGTGACCAACCATGGATGAATGAAGACACTTATCTATGGATATGCCAAAAAGCTAAAATGGAAGAAGAAAGGAAGAGAGGATGGCAGCAACGACAAAAAGTATCTAGAGATGTAGAAGATCCGACCTACATGCCCCAAATATCTTTAGACGAAGAATTCGGACCCCATGGGTGGATGGAGATTCTAGCCACTCTTGACATATGTGTAAATGAAGAAGTAATAACCATGAACGAATGCATTGATGAGGAAGGATACGATGTAAATTTATACATGGCTATTCTTCAAGAAGCCGATGAAGGAGAAGTAATTGAAAAGGAATGGAAGGACGATTATGAGAGCATTGAAATGGAATAGGAACCAATTGAAGTAGAAAGTGAAACCCAAAGAATAAGTGTCATAACTAACGAGTCAAACCAAGGAACGACACAAAGAGAAGAAAATGAAGTAGACAAGGAAGATTGAGAGAAAGAAAACAGGCCTCGAGACCAATTCGAAGTACCTTCACACTTCAAGAAATATGAGGTAGAGGAGAGAAAGATTGCTATTGAGATGGCAAAATGGGAAGTGCAACCAAGAATAGCATACGACAATAAAGAACAGACCAAGAAAATAATAGTAGCTTTGGAGGAAGGAGAAGAGAGATGCACCTTTATAGGACAGGATGTCTCATTAGAGGAAGAACAAGATTTAATACAACTCATAAGAGAATATAGGGATGTCTTTGCATGGACATATAAGGATTTAAAGTGTGTAGATCCCTCTATTTGTGCCCATAGAATCCCTATGACAACAAAAGCCAAGCCTTCCGAACAAAGACCTTACACTTACAATGATGTGTATTCGGCAAAAATTAAGAAACAGATAGATAAGTTATTGGAGGCGGGCTTCATTTATGAGATAGAACACACAGACTTGGTATCACCTTTAGTGGTCCTACCGAAAAAGAATGGAAACTTAAGGGTATGCATTAATCTGAAAAAAGTGAATGCCGCCACCATACGAGATAGTTACCCACTACCAATCACTGATCATCTTTTGGAAAGGGTTGCAGGTAAGGAAGTCTATAGTTTTTTGGATGGTTTTTCTGGATATAATCAAGTAGCAATTGCTACTGAGGACCAACATAAGACAAACTTTGCAATGGAATGGGGAGTTTATGCATTTAGGGTTATGCCTTTTGCTCGAACTAATGCCCCGACCACTTTCCAAAGGTTGATGTGTCATGTGTTCAAGGAATTCTTGAGGAAGAGTATGGAGGTATACGTGGACGATTTATGCACCTATTGAGCTACACAATCAGAACATATCCCAGAACTAGGAAAGATATTTGCCAAATGTCGACAGTATAGAGTCTGCCTTAATCCGAAAAAATGTGTCGTCATGGTTCGACAAGGGAAGATATTAGGACACATTGTCTCTAAAAATGGAATTCCCACGGATGAAGACAAAATCAAAGTGATTCTAAAGTGCCAAGACCAAAGACCGCTAAGGAAGTACAAGCATTTATGGGACATTGTGGATACTACCGTAGATTTATCCACATGTATGCCATAATTGCTAGGCCCCTTTATGCATTATTGACTCAGTTTATTTGGACGGAAGAATGTGAAAAGGCTTTCAATGAATTAAAGAGTCACTTGAGTTCAGCACCAGTCCTCAGAGTGCCTGATTGGAATAAACCATTTCATATTCCTGTAGATGCATCCAAGTTTGCCATTGGATGCATCTTAGCACAGCCAGTAGATACCGATAAGCTAGATCACCCAACGCCTATGCCAGTAGACAATTAAACCAAGCAAAGCGCAATTATACCACTACGGAGCGAGAAGGTTTAGGAATGGTGTATGCGGTAAAGAAGTTTCGACACTACTTATTGGCAAACAAATTTAAATTCTTCATCGATCATCAAGCCCTACTGTACTTAGTCAATAAACCTTGTAATACCGAACGACTAGTACAATGGTTTCTATTCTTAATGGAATTTGATTTTGAAGTGGTAGTCAAGAAGGGAAATACGCACATCGGAGTAGATCATCTCTCGAGAATGACACATGGAGAGCCCCCCATGGGAGTACTAGATGATCTACCAGAGACTTATCTTTTCAATCTAGAAGTATGTCCACAATGGGCAGAAAAGTTGATCCCGATCCTCACATATGGACCTAAACATAGGATCACTGAAAACAAAAGCCAGGATCTATGGAAGACTAAAAACCTCCACATCATTCGCCGAAGCTTATACCACTAAGATCCAAGTGGGTTACTTTTGAGATGTGTGGAGGAAGAGGAGCAAGCGTTGTGGCTTCAAAAAGCACATGTAAATCAATGGAAAACCTATCAAAATGCAAATGGAACATGGCAAACACTGAAGAGATTGAGCATATACTGGCCAACCATGCAGATGGATACACATAACTATGTATCTACCTATCCCACTTGTCAAGAAAGAATTCTAAAAGAGAACTCTACTCTATGTTACTCTACCGTAGCACCATGGTGGAGTATGCCTCTGGTAAAGTACTTGAAAACTCAGGAGTACCCAGTAGGAGCTAATTTAGCAAGAAAACGGGCCCTCCAAGAGAAAAGCAAGGATTATGTTCTTATAGGAAAACAACTTTTCAAGAGAGGAAGGCACAATCATCTATGAATATGCATTCATGAAGATGAGTACATTTTGGTCTTAGAGATGGCTCATACGGGAGCCAAAGGAGGACATTTTTCTATAGATAAAACTACAAAAATGATTCTCTTCGCTGGAATGTGGTGGCCAAATCTACATCAAGATGCAGCCACTTACGTCCAAAGATGTGTTACATGTCAACGAACAAAGTATCCAATTAGACGAGATGAAATGCCACTAAAGCCGATGATGAGTGCTAGAGCGTTTACCGAATGGGGAATAGATTTTGTAGGACCTATTAGCCCACCGTCTAAAGGTTCTCATGCTGAGTACATAATTGTAGCAATGGATTATTCAACCAAATGGGTAGAAGCCAAGGCAACCAAGAAGAATGATGCAAAGACCATGGCTAAGTTTCTCTTTGAGAACATATTCACTAGGTTTGGATTACCGATCGAAATTGTAAGTGAAAGAGGCACACACTTTGTCAATGAAGTAATAGAAACCTTGATGAATGAATTCTAAGTGATTCATAAGAAATCAACCCCTTATCACCCACAAGCCAACAGACAAGCTTAAAGCTCGAACAAAATCTTATGTACTGCTCTCACTAAGATTGTTAACAATGGCACATCCGATTGGGACAAGCAATTACACCATGCTTTATGGGCATTCCGAGTAGCATATAAAACAGCCATAGGAACTACTCCGTTTAACCTAGTGTATGGACAAAATGCCATCTTACCAATTGATTTCCTCGAACCTACTCTCAGAGTAGCCTCAAAGTATGAATGGAGTGGACATGAGTTATCAACTCAATTCGACCAAATTGAAAAGTTACATGAAACAAGGTTACAAGTAGTGGCAGGTATTTACGTTGCAAAAAGGCGAGAGAAGGCATATTTTGATGCTCATATTAAGGATAAGAACCTGAAGGAAGGAGATTGGGTCCTGGTTTATACTTTGAAGCAACATGCAAAGAAACTACAAAAAAGAGGATATGGCCCCTTGGTAATCAATCGTATATCTACCAGCACAGCCATTAGCTTAGCAACCCTAGATGGAGAAGTCTTGTCAAACTATATAAGTGGTTGTCGAGTAAAAAAGTATTTAGAGCCATTGACAGAGGACATTATGTCATGACTTCTAACAACAAAAAATAGGCAAGAAGAGGACCAAAAAATACGAGAAGAAGCAAGACAAGAATCTCTAGAACGAATAAGGAAATGGAAGGAATGGATGAGAGAGAGAGATGAAAGATATCGACAAGGAGAGGAACTCATCCTGATGGTTAATTTTAGAGCCTCTGAAAACCTAGGACATCAAACAAAGCAACCATATTTGAACTTGGGAGCCGGAATAGAAGATTACCACTTGGTGGATGCTCTCATTGACACAAGAGCAGTTGTCAGCTGCATCAAATCTTCTTTGATGCATAATCTCAAAGAACACTTAAGTCCAACCAAAGCACATCTGATTGGAATAGGGGGAAAGGTTACTAAATGCATAGGCAAGGTTACATTGTCACTGCACTTAGGAAATAACACGATGCAACAAAAACTCTTGGTGTGTCATGATCAAGATTTATTAGAAGAACTTGTGTTAGGCCAAGATTGGATATATGAATATGAAGTGACTATCCAATTAGCCTCGGGCTACATATCAGCCAAGATAGGGCATCGTGAGGTATTCAGTGTGTTAGAAGAATTACCCATCAAAGCCAAGTGTATAGGCCCAAGAGACAAACTACTCATGCATGATGATGAGTGTACAATCACCTCGACTAGGGCACCCCCACCACCAAGTATTTCCTTTGAATGTACTCCAACTCTCAATCTCACCCACCATCCTAGTCTAGTGGGCCCCACTATTAACATCGTTTCTAAGCAAAACCCACGTGAGGAATTGAGCACAAGAGCGACTACTCAGTATGCTCACCACGAACTTTCCCACATTAGAGTCTATCCCATTCCACACACCAAACAGGCTTGGATAAAAAATGATTAGGTGACAGCATATCATCAAGAATGGAGCTGTTATCTACACAGGAAACAACAACAGTATAGGGGCACAAGTCAAGCTCGACTCGGAGGTCCACAAAGAATTGCTAAATTATGGATACCAAAGAAAGTGATTGCTGCCCAACCTTCTAGAAAGCAAATATGGGTCCCCAAATCATATGCACCAAGGATGATCATCAAAGGGAAAACATCAATACACAAGAAGGATCAGTACGACATGAAGATGAAGAATCAAGAAAGAGGCAACTACATGAATGGGCAGCAACAAAAATACACAACAAAAACAATTCAAATAATCGAAGGGCTAGCAAAGCGGAAGTACGACTTGAGAGTTACGCCAAGCACCAGGAATGATGGAGATACAGTCAACCGCAGAAAATTAAAACAGATCTAGATGCCTAAATGCCGATCAATCTGCATACATCGACCAAACACTTCAATTTGCATATATCTTGAGTTCCAAGAGTCTCGAGCATGCATAATAGGGCCACATTACAAGGTCAGGCATTCGGCACCTAGTTCTTCTTCTACTAGATAGTGAAGCACATTTACCTCTCAGGGAATAGGAGAGCAGTTGTAAAATAATCCCAAGGAAAATAATTAGCGATACAATAAAAGCTTTGGCTAGGTACTAACACTTTCGTTTTCTTTCAGAAAGAAATAGAAAATATATGTGTAAAGAAAAATCCCAGGTACTACCTTTCTCACACCATGGGAAAGGGACGACACAAGTCACTCAGAGAGGTGCCAATTTCATGAAAGCTAAGTGAAGGATAACTCATGCTACCAGCTTTACACTGATTGCTGGTATGTATTGAGTGCAGATGGCATCTTCAAATTCTCAAGCTACACAAGAGGAAGAGGTCTTGCTTCTTTGTTTGGAATCGATCACTAAGGCAAGAGGTCATTGGTTCCTTGAAGACTAACCTGTGTCAGATCTCCTCTTTCTGGCTACCATCAAGATAATGGATGGGGATCACTAATTTCCATTAATGTCACAAGACTTCCAAACCATAATCTAGGGATTACCACACATCATAGATGTTTGGACAAGGGCAGGAATCGACGCATTTCTACGACTCCCGATATATTTACCATATTTTCAAAGATGAACTCAAGTTATGAACACACTCCAGTCCGCAACAGATAAGCCCTCAATCTTGGAAGCTAAAGTGTTGAACAAAATAGCTGCATGGAAAACTATTCGATTCACACATGAAATCATAAACAAAGCATTTGGATGGAGTCAGAATGGTCTCACAAATCTCAAGGATGAATTTCATGATGCCAAGAAGAAAACCTTTCTAGAAATCAATAGAACAGATATTGAACAATTAGTTCGATTAGCGCATCAATAATTTTTTTCCCCAACATGAACAGATATACTGCGTCTCAAAAGATTGTGGTCCAATTGCTCTCCCATGCGATGAGGCAAATTGGGAATCAAGTCAACTTTACTCCATATATATAAGATCTTCTATTCGAAGCTAAAAAGAAATGGATTCAGAAGAAGTTTCTGAATGGAAGCTCTGCATTGACTTTGCTAATTTATGAGGCACTTGAGATGAAAGAATTTCTATGATTGATGCCAACCTCCACCGAAATGGAAAAATATGTGAAATCGGCTACCGTTTCAAAGAAAAAAATAAACAACCATGTCCATAAAAGAAGTGGGAACCAGTTCCAAGAAATCCATGAGAGCGGCTAAGCGCGCTAGAGACGAAGAGGCGCAAGAAACACCACAATCCAATCGGGCACATGTATTACCAAGGATTCCTTTGACACAACCTCCTATCACAAAAAGAGATCTCTCAGTGGCACTAGAAGAAATGCATACATATATGCGAGGTCAAGTTAACCTCAGTGTCCAAGGACATCAGTATAGTTAGGCAAGACGAGTGGAGCAACAGGAGGACAAGGAACATACTCCAACACTAGATACCAGATACAAAGAATTGGGATTGGATGATTCGAGCTATAAGGACACCTTGGACACAAATATAAGAACAGAAAGGAACAAAGAGGAATGGACAGAGATTCACCAAGTGGAAACCACCCCTAATAATCAACAATGACAAGCACAGAACGAGGAAGTATCATCTAAACAAATACATTTTATTCAATTGAACAAACAATCTCGGATCAGTATTCAGGAAGCTTCAATCACACATAAAGACACAATGCCAACAATAAAGGAAGAAATACAAACAAGAATGGACAAAGAAGAACTTTTACAACAAAATATGGAAAAGGTAGTGATTGAAATCCCCGATGATATGCCACAAGGCAAGACAGTAATCAACGAGGCTAGGCCAAAGATACAACTTCATATTAGGTAGCCCCACTGTTGCGAACATTTGTTTTATGTAGGGTACAAGTTTTAAATTATGTAAATACCTTTGGGAAGTCTTCAAGTACTTCAAGAAGGCTCATATTATTCATAAAATATAGCCAAAATACCACGTGAGTTCTAGAACATGGTGAGTCAAATTAGTGAGTCACAAGGGAGCTGTAGTGGTGTCCTAGTTGTTGGGGATTCGTGGACGTGACGTGAAGGAGTTTGAGGGTTTGTAGGAGAAAAAGAAGAAGAGCAAGAGAGGAAATAATTCAGACAAGCTTCTGCAGAAACACCTTTGAACCTTGAGTTTTGATTACAGTAGAACGATTACACTGTTTGATTCAATCCAAGTTAATACTTCGGGCACAATTACAGAGAATGCTCAATCATAAAAGATCAATTATCTCAGAGTCTTCCAGCAGCCGGCCTCTTCTGCACCAATCCTTCTCTTGCTTCCAGCTTCTCCTTGTGCACACCTTGCACCAAGCTTCCACAAGCTCAGGGACAAATACCTTTTCGGCCTGATCGCGGTGAGAGACCTTGTGATTGGTGTGTCTCGCTTCGCACTCCCTGCACACCTCCTTCGCCACACTTCTTGCCCTCTTCAGTTTCACTTCCTGGGGTCGTCGCACACTAGTGACTCTTCACTTCTCCTCTTTCTTCTCTTGAACTCCTCTCTGCCTCTTACTTTTTGAATAGCCTTTGCTTCTCTCTTGAAGTGTGTTGATCCCATACGCGCCTAACTGCACTGGACTCTTGGCCTTCCCTTGTCCCAAGATTGTCCTCTCAAACGATAGCCAACGACTAACTGTTTTGTATTGTAGTAACTTTAGATAAAAAATCAAAATTTTAATGGGGCCCATACTTTCACCTGTGCGTACGATTGCCGCTTTACACAACTTCTCATTTCCTTTTAAGTTTTTACTTTTGCACAAGGGGGGATTCAACTGAACCTTCCCGATTACTTTGAACACCCTTTGACCTTAAGGGAATTATCAAAAATACTTCTGCAATACCTCTTGTCTTGACTTTGCTGGTTTCAACCTGCCAGGGCTCAACAGATGCCCACCACCTAATGTGCTCTCCGTCCCGGAGAGACAACAGACACGATACAGAGGGGAACAACAACTCAAGAACAGAGTGGAACAACAGAACATAGAGGGAACGGAGGCATGAAAAAGATAAGGATGGACTTTATTTAGTAAGGAATAAAACCCGAATAACCCGCTACAAACATTTATTGATCTCTAATAATCCCGCTACAAAAATTTATTGAACCCTGATAAGACAAAATCAGAAGGATGAGAGTTTTATTGCACATTTATAAGAGAAACCGAAGCCAATAGCAAGGAATGGAGAAGTTGGCTTGCAAATTATTGAGAGGTTGGATGGATGCCGGCATCTGATGGTTGTGGAGATGAGGGCAGTGGAGCAGAAGCCTGCTCAATCATATGCTGGAGAGAACTAAGGCACTGCCGAAGGTGGTCCCGTTCGCGTTTGATCCGCCTGCACGCAGCATTATCACATAACCCTAAAGAAGAGAGATTTTGAAGATCGGATAATTTCTGGAATGCGGATTCGGCCATATCACGGTATTTGTCGCGCTCTTCTTGGAGTAAGCGGGCTGTTTGATGAAGGGATTGCCATTGAGAGTGAGCTAATCGATTGATGTTGTCGATGGTATTAATGTATTGTTGATGAATAGAAGCGGCAGCTGATACAGAATCCAAGGACACTTTGGAGGCATGAGCACTGCCAGAAGCAGCGGCACAGGCATCGCGGAGCAAATGCAAAAAGGAAGGGGCGGAAGGGATATCAATGGGAGGGGAGGGTGCAACAGGTGGATCGGGATGATGGAGAGGAGGAGATGCCGGCGGAGGGGGTCGTGGGAATGGAACTGCAGTGGGCGGAGTGGGTGCGGAAGGAGGAGGACGAGGTGGTGTACAGGTTGGGTATTGGGTGTTGAGCTGCGTTTGAACGAGCGTCCGGAAAGTGGCGATGGAAGAAGGGCCAGGTGCCGTAGCAGGATCAGGGGAAGGAATAGGTGCGATATCAGGAAGAAACGATATGCCGAGAAGAGTGTAGAGGGGGGGAAGTGCGATCAGGGGGAGCGGATAGCGGGGTGGAAGCGGAGGCTGAGTCGATGGAGATTGGAGGAGAGGGGGGAGGATTGGAAGTGGAAGGTAAGATGGGCTGCGACGGAAGGAGAGGGGGATGAGGGTCAGAGCGCGATGGGAGGTGGTAAAGCCAAGCAAGGAATGGACCAGAATATATGGAGAATGTGCGAGAACCTCTGGAGATAGCTTCACGAAGTCGACGAGAGCGCAAAGATAAGGAACCATAGATGAGGGCGGCGTAAGGGTATGGGCGGCTATGGAGGAAGCAAAAAAGCGGATCAGCAATGCGAATATCAGACCATGCTAGTGAAGATGTGGGACTACGAAGCAAAAAGAAGAAAATGAATGCATTGAGTATGGATGTCATGCGGATGGAAAAGCGGGCATTAGTGTCGAAGCATTCGCGACAAAAGGCAAGTGTGGCAGAGGCTGATAATCCCGAATATAAGAACGGAGGAGTACGGAATTCGGCGGGGCAAGAGCCGAGGTTGGCAGCAAGAGTGGAAATGGAGAGAGGGCCTGTGCGAAAGTTAGGAAAGAGGCGGAGAGCTTCATAGACGTCACAGTAATTGGAGGGATCATTCAGGAAAACGTTGGCCAAGTCCCAGAGACCCGCCTGTTGAAGATTGTCGACAGAGAAAAGGCGACGGAGTTCGATGGTTGGGAGAGATAAATGAATACGAATCTGCATATCTAAATCAGGTGGAGAAAAGATGCGCATAAAATCTCCTGAGGGCGAATTTGGTTGCGAGGGATGAGAAGTGAAAAAAGGATGGCGAGGTAGCGGAGGTGGAGAATAGATATCCGTGGAATACGATGGAACTGAATAAGTGGGAATATGTAGGATGGCAGGAGGATTGGAGGAAGGCGATGCATCATGGTGGAGGTCAGTGGACACGGGCAACGAAGGGAGCTGAGAGTGGGGGCCGGTGGTGGGTGGAGCAGACACAAGAGGATGGTAATTCGGATTGGTTGTATGCAGTGCTGAAGGAGTGAGTTCTGAGATGTCGTCCGTTGCGGTGGGATCGGCCATAGAGGTCGGCGGAAAACTAGAAAATTCCAGAAACTTTTAAACTTCACTTCCTCCGTCTGCGGGAAGCCAACTCCCCAGCAGCTGGGGTTGACCTGACGCACTGAGAAGCCCTGCCACTGGTGGCGTAAAGAAATGCGGATGGGCGGGGGGTGGTTGGCGGATTGGGGGGTGGGTGGGCGGGGGTGTGTGGGGTTGGTGGGGGGTGGGCCGGGGGTGTGGGCGGGGGGTGTGGGCGGGGGGGAGGGGCGGGGGGGTGGGCGGGGGGTGTGGGCGGGGGGTGTGGGCGGGGGGGGTGGGCGGGGGGTGTGGGCAGGGGGTGTGGGCGGGGGGTGTGGGCGGGGGGTGTGAGCGGGGGGTGTGAGCGGGGGGTGTGGGCGGGGGGTGTGGGTGGGGGGTGTGGGCGGGGGGTGGGCGGGGGGTGGGCGGGGGGGTGGGCGGGGGGTGTGGGCGGGGGGGGTGGGCGGGGGGTGTGGGCGGGGGGTGTGGGCGGGGGGGTGGGCGGGGGTGTGGGCGGGGGGTGTGGGCGGGGGGGGCGGGCGGGGGGGTGGGCGGGGGGCTGGGCGGGGGGTGCGGGCGGGGGGTGTGGGCGGGGGGTGTGGGCGGGGGGGGGGTGGGCGGGGGGTGTGGGCGGGGGTGTGGGCGGGGGGGGGTCTAAACAGTCCAATGGGGTTTCTTTAAGAGTACCTGAAAAAGATGAGAAGTCATCCATGAAGATTCTTAATGACTCTAGTAGCAATGGTCCAAAAATGAGATTAACGGTTCGATTGAAGGTAGCTGGAGCATTTCTTAGCCCAAAGGGCATCTTCAGATACACATAAGTTCCCCAAGGAGTAATGAATGCTGTCTTCTCTCGATCCCCAGGGTGAATGGATATCTGATTGTATCCACTGAATCCGTCCATGAAACTATAAATGGAATGACCAGCTACTTCTTCTACGACCTGCTCAGCAAATGGCATTGGAAATCCGTCTGGAATTGTGACCTTGTTTAATGCTCTAAAATCCACACAAATTCTGATCTTGTTAGTGTTTTTCTTTGGCACTATCACCATGGGGGATAGCCACTCCGAATGCTCTACAGGAATGATAATGCCTGCATCTTCCATTTTCTGAATTTCGGAATAGACAGCTTCAACATATTTGGGATTCAACCTATAACTTTTCCCTCTTACTGGCTTTGCTCCTTCTATCAAAGGAATTCTGTGTTCTCCATAACTTGGTGGTACTCCTGCTAGATCCTTATAATGCCATGCAAAAACATCTACGTAGTTGTTCAAGAATGTTCTGACCTTTTCCAGGAGCCCTGGGTGGTGCCACAACCAGGTGGCCACCAAAACCGGTAGGTTATTATCTTGAATATCTAAATGTATTTCTTTGACAGGATCTCTCTCTACCATACTTCCTTTGTGCTTTGTTTCTTCCTTGTCTTCTTCTACTAGTCTTCTGTGCATTGCTTCATAAGCAGGTGTCTCCTGAATTTCAATGTGTTCTTCTTTTTCCTGCATCCATCCTACAGGTATTTCTTAAATAGGAAAAGAGTATTCTTCACTAGAGTCCGTTACCTTGCCTTTGGCCTTGGCCTCTGCCTTATTTATAGATTTGATATCCTCCTCTGAGTTGTCGTTGAGGGGTGTCTTTCTGCCCCTTCTGTGGTTCGTGATAGGCTCTCCCAATCCATCAGCTTGGACTTTTGTGTCACCTTCATCATAATCTTCAATTGTGTATGAATTATGGATAAAAATTCCAAAACAAGAAGAAGAGTTGCCTGCATGTAGGCACTTTAGAATATCCTCTTCTTCCTCAAAATCTATCTGGGGTTGATCTTCTGGTTCTGGTTCCATGCAAATGCCAACCTTTTGCATCATGCTAGTGTTTCCTTGGTCATCCGGGCCTTCTTCCAAGTAAAGTTGTGTCAGCTCTTGCCCTTTCTTTTGTACCCACATAGTGTCCTTGCCCCAATCATGGATGACACTTGCATGTCTCAACCATGGTCTCCCAATTAAGAGGGCAAATCCTCCTTCAATCTGGGGCAATCTTAAAACAACAAAATCCAGTATGAACACATTGCCTTGTATCTCAAGTGGGACTTTTGGAATCACTCCCACAGGCCTTACTTTGCTCTGCCAAATTTGTTGGGGATTCGTGGACGTGAAGGAGTTTGAGGGTTTGTAGGAGAAAAAGAAGAAGAGCAAGAGAGGAAATAATTCAGACAAGCTTCTGCAGAAACACCTTTGAACCTTGAGTTTTGATTACAGTAGAACGATTACACTGTTTGATTCAATCCAAGTTAATACTTCGGGCACAATTACAGAGAATGCTCAATCATAAAAGATCAATTATCTCAGAGTCTTCCAGCAGCCGGCCTCTTCTGCACCAGTCCTTCTCTTGCTTCCAGCTTCTCCTTGTGCACACCTTGCACCAAGCTTCCACAAGCTGAGGGACAAATACCTTTTCGGCCTGATCGCGGTGAGAGACCTTGTGATTGGTGTGTCTCGCTTCGCACTCCCTGCACACCTCCTTCGCCACACTTCTTGCCCTCTTCACTTTCACTTCCTGGGGTCGTCGCACACTAGTGACTCTTCACTTCTCCTCTTTCTTCTCTTGAACTCCTCTCTGCCTCTTACTTTTTGAATAGCCTTTGCTTCTCTCTTGAAGTGTGTTGATCCCGTACGTGCCTAACTGCACTGGACTCTTGGCCTTCCCTTGTCCCAAGATTGTCCTCTCAAACGACAGCCAACGACTAACTATTTTGTATTGTAGTAACTTTAGATAAAAAATCAAAATTTTAATGGGGCCCATACTTTCACCTGTGCGTACGATTGCCGCTTTACACAACTTCTCATTTCCTTTTAAGTTTTTACTTTTGCACAAGGGGGGATTCACCTGAACCCTCCCGATTACTTTGAACACCCTTTGACCTTAAGGGAATTATAAAAAATACTTATGCAATACCTCTTGTCTTGACTTTGCTGGTTTCAACCTGCCAGGGCTCAACACTAGTGGAAGGTCGATGTGGCTAGTTCTCAAAGTCTACATGTATTCTGCAAAGTTTAAGATTCATTGGAGTTGTGAGTTAAGAGCAGTGGTCTCTGCACGTGATATGTGTCCTCGGGTTCATCTGTGTTTCAAGGTCTCCATTAAAGCTGCCTATTGTAGAGGTCATAGCTCATTTTGTATTTATCCATTTGAGGTGTTCTATAGCTTGTTGGAAAGCTCTTAGAGTCTAGTTTGTGTGTGTGAAACAGTTTTGGAAAATTCTAAGTGAGTAAAGAGCAGTTTGCTCTGCAAGAAAACTGGTTTGTGCATACAAGTTTGTGAAAAAGTGAACTAGGTCCTGTTGGGTTTCACCTACTTCTAGCTATACTTTGGAGATCAATAAACTCCAACATTGGTATCAGAGCTAGGAATTGAAGCTTGGAGAAGGTTATCATCCCTTGATGAAGAATTTGAAGCTATCAAAGAAGCAGTTCATCATCAACACTACACAAAGGTAGAAGAAGATCGCAAGGAGGCATCTCAAGCAACATCCAAGCAAAGAAAGGTGCACATACCTCATTTACAAGGTAAATATTATATTTCTTCTCATCACACACATTGGAAAGAAGGCTTAAAGGAGGAAGCGTAGCATTTGTATTATAGGAGACCAACATGCAGAAATAGAGAAGCTTGATAAGACCAATTATCAAGCATGGAAGTTTAGAATCACAGCATACTTGCAAGGTAGAGGCTTGTATGGTTTGATTGACGGCACAGATATCAAACCCACATTACCAGAGGACCCAAATCAGCAACAATTGAGGGAGTTTAGACTTTGGAATGAGAGAGACAAAAGGGTTATATTCATTTTATCACAAAACATTCAAGATTCAATGGTAGGACACATACAAGATCTAGACACAAGTAGAGATGTTTGGCTTGCATTGGAAAGGTTGTATGCTACAGGTACAAGAGCAAGGAAGATTCAACTCAAAAATGAGTTGAGTAACATAAAGAAAGATACAAGGACATCGGTCAATGATTACATATTGAAAGTTAAAGAGATTGCAGATCAACTAGGATCAATTCAAGCTCATGTGGAGGACGACGACTTGGTTGCACATACTCTCAACGGACTCAAAGATGATGAGAGATGGAAACGCTTCATTACTTCAGTTTATGTCAAAGGAGAATTACCAGATTTTGATCAACTTATTGCCCTCATGGTCACGGAGGAGATGAATCTAAATGGTTCTACTTCAAATCAAAAAGGATCTCAAGGACAAGCTCTTTATGTAGGATCATCAAGAGGTGGAAACAGAGGTAGAAGAGGTTCAAATAGAGGTCGAGGAAGAAGGAGCGATGATCAAGGGACTTCAAGTGGCTTCTTCAACACAAGAGGAAGAGGAAGATCAAGTGCTAGAGGTAGGAGAGGCTACTACAACTACAATCAAAGACAAAGGAGTGAAGATAAGAACAATTGCTATATATGTGGAAGGTATGGACACTATGCGAAAGATTGTTATCAAAATGAAAATAATCAAGGTGGTAATTGAAGAGGAGGCTATTCAAGAAGAGGTAAACAACAAGGAAATTATGTAGTTGAAGGTAAAAGTGATGATTATGATTCTCTTCTTATGATGATGGTAGAAACTAAGATGAGTTGCAATAGCGATGTATGGTATGTAGATAGTGGTTGCTCTAACCATATGTCACATGATGCTTCATGGTTTTCTAATATGCATAATCCTTCATGTAAAGGTCATGTTGAAACACGAGATGATACAACACATAAGATTATGCAGGTTGGAGATGTTGTTATGCAGGATAAGAGCAAGACAAATTGCTTGAAGGATGTACTTTATGTGCCAACGATCACTAAGAATTTGATGTCAGTTGGTCAAATGGTAGAAAAAGGTATGCAAATAAGATTTAATCATGCAGGTTGCTTCATTGAGGGTCCAAAGCAAAGGAGGTTAATTGCTAGAGGTCAAAAACAAGGTAGATTGTTTACATTCAAGGTAACCTAAATCATACAAACTATTTCTCTTATGGTATGCATCGAATAGCAGAGCTTGATCTATGGCACAAAAGGATTGGACACATGAATGTACACAGGTTAAAGGAGCTATCAAAGAAGAGGATTGTTGAAGGATTACCTGATCTTACTAAGCAACATATGGTGCATCTTTGTGAAGCATGTCAAATGGGTAAGCAGAGTAGACAACCTTTCAAGCATTCAAGCTATGTAAGCAGTGGATTGCTAGACCTTATACACACGGACGTATGGGGTACTACTAAAGAGGCATCCTTGGCTGGTAATAAGTACTATGTATCATTCATTGATGATCATAGTAGAATGACATTTGTGTATTTCATTAAACATAAGAGTGAAGTCTTTGATTGCTTCAAAAATTTTAAATCATTTTTCGAGAAGCAAACAGGAAGATATGTTAAGAAGCTAAGATCCAATGGAGGGGGAGAGTATTTCTCTCAAGCTTTTACTCATTTTTTGTATGATGAAGGTATCAAAAGAGAAGTTACGTGCAGGTATACTCCACAATAAAATGGAGTCGCAGAAAGGAGAAACATTATTAATCATAGTAGAAGCATCTAGAAGCATGCTAAATGATATGTGTTTGCCTAATTCTTTTTGGGTTGAAGCTGTTAGCACAAGTGTGTACATTATGAATAGAGTACCTACTGCTGGAGTTCATCATTTGATACCATATGAGGTATGGCATGGAAGGAAACCAAGTGTAAGTCATTTGAAAGTATTTGGTTGTGTATGTTATGTACATGTACCTAGTGAAGTGAGATCAAAACTTGATGTGAAATAAGAAAAATGTATATTTATTGGTTATGCAGATACTCAAAGAGGATATAGATGTTATAATCCTCATACCAATAAGGTGGTTGTTTCAAGAGATGTAAATTTTGATGAATCACTTTCATGGTATGTAGATAATAAAAGTTTGCAGGTCATAAATGGAGATGAAGAAGATACAGGTGAAGGCGATGAGTGCTTACCTCAGCCCACAAGAAGTTTAAGTGATGAGAACAGTGGTTTGGATGAAGAAAGAGAGCTACCTTTCAATGGAAGATTAAGGCAAGAGTCACCTCCAAGTGTTAAAAGTAAAGGTAAACTCAAACTTGTTGAAGTTAATGATGAAGGAGAGGAAATTAGTGATGTATGTGAGTATGGAGAATCATCAAAGGTTCCTAATAAGAAAGGAAGAGCATCTACATTGGAGGTAAGAAGAACTTCAAGAGTGAGTAAGCAACCTCAAAGGTATACTTATGAATCTTTCATGAATACTCATTACGCTTTTATGACAAAAGTTGAGTAGGAAAATGAACCCATATGTTATGATGAGGCAAAAGGAGATGAAAAGTGGGAGAAAGCAATGAGCGAAGAAATGGAAGCACTACAGGATAACAAGACTTGGAATTTAGCTCCAAAGACACCAAAGCAAAAGGTAATTGGTTGCAAGTGGGTTTATAAGATTAAAAGAAATAGTGATGGTAGTGTTTCAAGATATAAGGCTAGACTTGTAGCAAAAGGATATAATCAAAATCAAGGATTGGACTATGAAGAAACATTTAGTCCAGTAGCAAACATGGAAATGGTGAGAACTTTGTTGGCTTTAGCTACAAGTAAAAAGTGGAATATATATCAACTTGATATAAAGAATGCCTTTCTTAATGGTGAGTTAAATGAAGAAGTGTATATGTCACAACCAGATGGTTATGTGGATGCAAAATGTCCTAATCATGTATGCAGGTTAAAGAAGGCATTGTATGGTCCTAAGCAGGCGCCAAGGGCATGGAATGCAAGGTTGGTAAAGTATCTTATGCTACAAGGATACACAGCGAGTCATGCTGATCCTTCACTTTATGTAAAACATGTAGATGACATGTGTGTCTATGTATGCATTTATGTGGATGACTTGTTGATTACAGGGAATGATGCAAAAGCAATTGATGAGATAAAAGGTAATTTGGGAAAGGAATTTAAAATTTTAGATCTTGGTTTGCTTAGATACTTTCTTGGGATTGAAATTGTGTATGGCGATGAAGGTATGTGGTTGATACAGAGAAATTATATATGTGATATGTTAAAATCATAAAGCCCTTCAATATTCCTTATGGGCTATTGAAAGAAAAAACACAACAGTATATAAAGAGGATCATGCAAAAGGATCCCGATGAGTAGTTGCACTTCAAAGAAAACACCTTCAATTACACTCAAGAAGAATTTGAAGCTGCACAGCCTTTATGGAGAAGAAAAGTTTTGAAGAAAAATCCTACTTTGCGGGTGCCATGGCAAGTAGCACCATATTTACTATAGGTAAATCCTTCTTCTTGCCCAACACCACGTCACTGTGAAGCACGAGAATTTTTGGACATGCAAAAGAACGGTGTGCTCAGTAAACAATGGTTAAATTATCCACTACTTTTGAGTCCACCTCACAATTATTTACTCACTGAGGATTACATGGTAAAATCCATTGAATTTTGGCTACATTGGCATCCATTAGTACCCGAACTAACTATCAAGATGACTACTAAAATCCTCAGCATGATATTTACAATATTGAAAGTTTTCAAACACATAGAATACACATTTTTGAATTTCATTGGTATTAACCAAGGCACGGATATCCTTGTTTTTTATTTATCCATTATGCCTAGTCGTCCTACAATCGTGGAATATTATTCAAGACTTATGTTCTTGCCAAGTCTTTCGAGGAAGCATTTTTTACGGGATTTTTGGAAATCAACTCAGAAATCTTCCTAAAGATGTCAACAAATCTGAACGCCAGATTGGTGGCATATGCATTGAGTTTCTTTGCAGACCACAGACAGCCACCATATGATGGTGTAAAAGCTTAACAATGGAAGCAACTCATGGTACGTGAAGCCAACCTGCTTAATGAAACAGAGAAAAAGGTTTACAAGACGTACTCCCACCGCATTCCAAAGCCTGTCATGGACGACAGAGTTCAGGAGGGGGTAGTGTTGAAGGAGAGTCCATCAAAAAGAAAAGGAGAAGAAATCCAAGAAAGAAGCTTCAATAAAGGTATTACATTTGAAGACATATCGCTACAGGAATCCTTGTGGGGGCACACAACATCCATCTCTGCATAGAGCCTCGTAGGGGCATAAGATAGGGGAAGGTATGCAAGCGGCAAGGACGGATCAAGGCCAAGAAGTATCCATGAAGAAGTGCAAGAAGATATCAGGAAAATCCAGAGCCTTAGGAAGGTGCTTCAACCTCTTGATCTTCAGAAGGTCCAGATCGAAGGCTGAAGATCCACACCTTCATACCTTCCACTAGTTTCGTGCATGGCAACCAGACTTAACATATCAACCCAGATTTAAAGAGGTTATTGGTGAACTAGACTACAAATCTGAGGTAGTCCATCTCCACGGGTTGGGAACAGTTAAAAGGAAGAAAAGAGGCCAAGACCAATGCAACAGGTCCCGAGTTATGATATGTTCCTTGACCAATGGTAAAACTATATCATTATGACTTCCACAAGAGCTGGTAGTGGTCAACTATAAAAGATCTGTCAGTTAATAAGGAACTGGAGCAACTAGAGGCACAGAATTAAAAAAAAAGCAAAGCTCGTCAAGGGATGATAGAGACAAAGAGGGGGAGAGTGTTGTAGAGGAAAGAAGAGCAAAGATGCAGAGAAAAAGAAGGGCCCCAAGATTTTTCCGATTTGGACACTTAATTTTTGTATTATAGTCATTTTGTAATATTTTTCCGATGAAAATGCACTGGAGGAGTCCTCTAGATGCATACTCCTAGAGATTTTATCTTTACCTTTGTAAATTAGTCGAAAATTAATTTTTCAATTAATAAAGTGCTGGCCTCTTCTGTGAAAGGACCACTTTTAGGGCACTTGTATATAAGTCAGTTGGTGACTCTTTGTAGGGACTTTTTGCCATTGTGAGAATCAAGAGCACAGAAATTCGAATTTGTGTCTTCTCCTCTCTGTATCTTCTTTCTGGTGAGCTTGCATGCAGGTGTGATGCTTGGAAAGAGTACTTAGAAGTGTTGTCTATCCATGCAAGTGCTTGATTGTTGTTGGTAAGGTGTGTGTGAAGTGTAGGAAGTGCTGAAGTCTAGGAAGATCAATCGCGTGACTCCGTATTTTGCTCATAACTTGAAGCAAAAACAGAGTCGAGTGAAAAGACCACCATTGGATGAGTCTTCTCGAGAGCTTCGAAACAAATCTGCTACTCGCTATATTCGGAGTTCGGAGCTGAGAGAAACGCTTGATTTAATGTTAGACTACTGTTCCGGGTGTCGTGATACCATGGCTGACCTTGAAAACTAGAATGTGATGGATTTATACTTATCTGTACCTTGTGAGAATGCATGTCTTCATACACTCGGCTAGGTCTTGATACTCCTTGGATTGATAATTAAAGTGTGAGTCCCCACTATATGCACTTGAGGGGTATTGAGGTATAATATCTTTCTCCACAAGTCCCTAAGTCGGTACTTAGGTACATAGGGACTATGTAAGTCCATACAAGCTCTTCTTAAGCTTAAAAACTAGACTTTCCTTGAGACGAACTACATAAACCTCTAGTTGTTCCATATAGATCTCATATGTAAGATCTCCATGCAAGAAAGCAGTTTTTACATACATTTGGACTAGCTCTAAGTCCTCTATTGCAACAAATCTAAGCAACATGCACAATGTAGTCATCTTGACCATCAGAGAGAAGATTTCCTCGAAATGAACACCATATTGTTGCTTAAAATCCTTACAACAAGTGCTTTATACTTTGGAGAAGCACTATTTGATGTGAATTTTAGCCTATATACCTAAATCCCAAGTATCATTCTTGTGAATAGAATCCAACTCACTCCTAATGGAATGCTCCCACTTGTCATGATCCTCTATCTGCATAGCCTCTTGGTAGAAAGAAGGCTCACCTTCATATGTTGGCATAAAAAAATCTAAACCTCAAACATATCTATCTGGTGGATGTGAGACACATGCAAGCACCACGTGATTGGTATGACAAGATACATGCCTATATCATTGCACATGGTTTTGAGAACAGTCCAACTGAAAGCACCTTATATGTTAAGCATGCTAATGATGTTCTTCTAATCATTGTGGTGTATGTTGATGACATGCTACTCACTAATCCTCATGACATGCATATTGCTGATTTTAAGGCTGACTTGCATGCCTCATTTGAGATGTCTGATTTGAGGCATTTGCATCACTATTTGGGCATTCAGTTTATGCAAATTGATGGTGGAATGGCTTTGTGCCAAACAAAATATATTGACACATCATTGCATCGTTTTGGCCTTGAAGAGTGTAAGCCTATTGCCCCTCATATGGAGATAGGTTTACGATTGAGTCTTCATGATGCTAGAGATGTATTTGACGCTGTTCTCTATCAACACGCTGTTGGATGCTTGATTTAATTATGCATTACTCAGGCAGATATTCAGTTTGTTGTCTCACAGATGAGCAAGTTTATGCATTGCCTAGGTGTCAAGCATTGGTGGGCTGTTAAGTGCATCTTTTGCTACTTGAGTGGCACTCGATACTTTGATTCTTTTATCCCAAGGGGGGATCACTACTGCCAGATTTGCATGCTTTTTTTGACAGTGATTGGGCTGGTTGCTTTGACACTCATGTATCCACTAGTGGCTTTTGCTTCATGCTTCGTAGCTCATTTATATCTTGGTTGAGCAAGAAGCAGCCTACTATGGCCGCTTCAAATTGTGAGGTTGAGTATAGGGAAACTTTCACAGCAACTATTGCGTGTGTATGGCTTAGATGCCTTATGGCTGATTTGGGTGTTGGTCACTCTTCTGCCACCACCATCTTCACTAATAGGTAGAGTGCATTGGCAGTTGCGATGAACCCTATGTTTCATTCTCGCACTAAGAACATTGAGGTGCATTATTATTATGTCAGGGAGAGATTCTCTTTTAGGGAGATCAGCTTGGCATATGTGCCTACACAGGAGAACATTGTAGACCTTTTTACAAAGGCTCTACCTAGGGAGAAGTTTGAAGCTTTCTACAAAGCTTTGTGATTACTTCCTTTTGTGGATTGATTCCACATAGCTTGGCACTTCCTTATACACGAGTGCCAGATCCTTGTTCACCGCATCACTCCCAAGGGGGATTTGTTGATATATTTAGGTAGTGATGTATGTGAACACTCTAGGACCACCTTGGCACTTATTTCCCTCTTTAGGAGGTTTTTCTCTTGGCTTGTATATATGTCTATTGCCCTAACGAGATACTTATCTTTGTAAATTCTAGTGGTAATACATTCAGCATTGAATGTTGTGCTCCAAGCTTCTTCTTCTTCCTTGTGCTATTTACGTGCTTCTGTAGATGTATAACTCCAACACATACACATACATATACACAGACACACATACACAAACACATACACAAACATAGATGACATACATATACATGCATATACACATATACATGTGTACACACATGTACATACACATATGTAAATAAACATACACACACATACACATACACACACATATACATACACATACACACACATGCACATACACATGTTGAAAATCAGGTCTCAATCATGCAAAAAGGATAAAGCACGAGTTTTGCAAGTGGACCAATAAAAAAAGAGTACCCAAAAGCATGGAATAAAGTTAGAAGCTCCATTAAACTCAATTGAATTCAAATCTCATCAAATCAGCCACCAAAAAGTGCACCTACACTGATTGGTGGGTGGTTAGCTAGATTGTAGAAAAGTAAACCTCTATATAAGCATCATCTCACCTTTGTTTCTTGCATTGCATGCATTCCACAATTTTCCCACTTAGTTTAGTGAAGTCATAAACTCCAGCAAACAGCCCCCTTGCTTTCTTACCTCATTTTCTCATGATTTTGCTCCGCTCTATCTACAGGTGTAGTTATGCTTTTCCAAAGCTGATTGTATCATATTGGAGAGCATGTTTGCTCTCTCATTGTACTCATTTTCATTGATTTCAAGCTTCATTGGGTCTCTCATATTGTGCCCTAAAGGTTGCCAAAGTTTCAAGTTATTTGGCTGAGTGAGTTGTGAGAAATTTCCAACTTTGTGAAGGTATATCTCTGCACATAGGCAGAGAGTGTTGCAAACAGGTAGTCTGTTTTGCAAAGGGTTGTTCTCCCAGCTGGAATATCCATTTGGGATGATTTAATGCTTTTTTGGTAGCTTGTATAGTCTACTACAAGTCTCCAAAATGTCATTTTAATTCTCTATATTGCTGCAGAGAAAAGTTCAGAACATTCAGAATTTATCACTGCTTGTGGACCTAGTGGAGGGCAGCCATCTTTCGTTTTTGCATTGGGGTGTTAGAATCATCCCCCATCAGTGGTATCAGAGCCATTTTAGAGGCTTGGAGACATTAGTGGAATCATATTGAAAACTTTGAGGGATCAAGAAAACTCGTGGAAGCACAAGGAGGACTCATGAAAGCAAGAAGACATCGAAAGGGGGCTATGTCGATCAAGATCTTAACTAGTCGAAGGTTACTAAGGGAGAAGCTATCAAAATCTAATATCCACACCTTCTAAAGCATACAAAAACTTGAGGAGAAGCTAGAGGGCATCTTAGAGCTCAGTATGGCGGAGTATAATGCACAAATAGAGAAGTTCGAGAACGGCAATTATCAACCATGGAAATTTAGAGTTAGCAACTACCTTATGGGCAAAGAATTGTGGGGACTATTGAGTGGCACACATCCAATGCCTCATGTACATGATCCACCACTTAAAGGGTAGGTCAAGGAACTTAATGAATGGATAGAAAGGGATAGGAGAGTTATATTCATTCTATCCCAACATATAAGAAATAGCATGATAGGGTATATACAAGACTTGGACACATCCAAGAAGGTTTGGGAGACCTTGGAGAGATTGTACTCTTCATCAACCAAGGCAAGGAAGATTCAGCTCAAGAATGAGCTCAATAATCTTAGGAAATCACCAAGTTCTAACATAAATGAGAACATTTTGAAGGTTAAGGAGCTTACAGTCCTCAATTGGGAGCCCAATCAAAGACAATGATCTTATTACGCACACTCTCAATGGCTTGAGAGAGTCAATTCAGATTTTACATGGTACATTGATAGTGGTTGTAGCAACCATATGCGTTGTAATAAAGATGTTTTCTTTAATTTACATTCACCCATCACTCAACATGTAGAGACAAGGGATGCCACTGAGCACAAGATTACACATGTGGGAGATGTTGCATTGAATGGATCTCAAAGCTCCAAGGTGTTGAAGGATGTGTTGCATGTGCCAACCATCACAAAGAACTTGGTTTCGGTAGATCAAATGGTTGAAAGTGGTTATGAGATCAGGTTCAATGAGCAAGGATGTTTTGTTGAAGACCCCAGGTAGGACTACAGGCTCATAGCAAAAGAAAAGACACAATAAAGACTCTTTACCATGGAGGTAAAGCAATCAACCCCTCACAATGTCTACTTGTCAATAGGAAATAAACAGATTGCAAAAATTGACTTATGGTATAAAAGAATTGGGCACATAAAGTTACAAAGGATGAAGGACATGAAAAGGAAGGGCTTGGTGAGTGGTCTACCTGATCTTACATCTCATAATATGCAACATTTGTGCCATGCTTGTCAATTAGGAAAACAAAGCAAATTGTCATTCAAGAAGGGAGCACATGTGAGCAATGAAGTGTTGAATCTGATACACACAGATGTATGAGGACCTACAAGGGAGCCATCAATTGGAGGTAATATATATTTTTTCACATTTATAGATGATCATTCAAGGTTTGTTTGGATTTATTGCATGAAGTCAAAGTTAGAGGTATTTTACCACTTCAAGAGGTTCAAAAACCTAGTGGAGAAGGAAACATGGAAGTATATAAAGACTCTCAGATCCGATGGAGGGGGAGAGTATTTTTCAAATACATTTTCAGATTTTCTACATGGCCATGGCATCAAAAGGAAATTCACATGTATGTATACACCTGAACAAAATGGGGTGGGAGAAAGGAAGAATAGATACATAGCAGAAGTGGCTAGATCTTTGTTAAATGAAATGAATTTTCGTAACTCTTATTTGGCTGATGCAACAAATACAACCATATAAATTATGAATAGGTGTCCAACCTCAGGAGTACATGTAGTTACACCTTATGAATCTTGTTGTGGTAAGAAACCCAACCTTTCACATCTCAAAGTATTTGGTTGTGTGTGTTATGTTCACATACCTCAAGAATTGAGACACAAGTTAGACGCGAAGGCAGATAGATGTATATTTCTTGGATATTCTTGAGAGCAAAAGGGTTTTAGATGCTATAACCCTTGCACCAAAGAGCTTAAGGTATATAGGGATGTAATATTTGATGAGTTTCTGCTATGGTATGGTAGCAAAGATGTGTTACAGGTTGACGATGCATATGGAGCTGAGAAGAAGTTCAAAGAGCAACAACAAAGCATGGAGATAAGTGGTCCAACCACTTCAAGCACACCATCAGAAGAGATTACTACATCTGCTTGGCATGGAAGGACAAGGAATAAAGCTCATTCAAATGAAGGATGTAGCAAAGGAAAGGAAAAGGCAAATGATGAAGACCATCGATGGGTAGACATGGAATCTACAAGTGACAGAGATATGAATAAATTAGAAACTCGAGGATTTAAAGCATCTAAACCAAGGCGCAGGAGATTCTACCACCTAATGGTGAGGTAAGGTCATCCAATAGGGTTAAATACCCTCTTCAAAGGTTAACTTATGATTCATTCATTGCAAGACACTATGCCTACATGAGTCAAGTTATAGCTTGTGAAGAACCTAACTTTTTTGAAGAAGCAAATAAGCATAGGGAATGGATTGAAGCCATGGAGGAGGAATTCAAAGAACTTGAAGAAAATGATACTTGGTCATTGGTGCCAAGAACAAAGGACATGAACGTCATTGGCAACAAATGGGTGTACAAGGTAAAGAGGCATGTAGATGGGAGCATCTCTAGGTATAAAGCAAGGCTGGTTGCCAAAGGTTTTGCTCAAACCTATGGCATAAAACTTGAGCAAACATTCATTCTAGTAGCTAAGATGTCCACCATTAGAAGTTTGATTGCAATTTCAGCCTCAAATAGTTGGAAGATGTACTAGTTGGATGTGAAGAATGCTTTCCTAACTGGAGAGCTTGAAGAGCTAGTCTTCATGGACCAGCCCCAAGGCTTTGAAGATGAGAGATTTACACATCATGTATGTAGGCTAAGGAAGGCTCTTTATGGACTCAAGCAAGCCCCAAGATCTTTGAACCAAAGACTTATGGACTACTTGGTAAAATGTGGATACAATCAAAGTCATGTAGACCCATCACTCTTTGTGAAGAACGAAGGTAGTAAAATTGTTTTCATTTGTATATATGTTGATGATTTGATCATTACAGGGAATGATGAAGCCAACATCAAAGACATAAAGAGGAAGCTTGGATGTACGTTTAAAATCTCATATTTAGGGATTTTAAGGTCTTCCTTGGGATTGAAGTACTATATAAAGAGGAAGGTATATACTTAATGCAAAGGAAATACATTCTTAATCTTTTGATGAAGTTTGGCTTGTGTGATTGCGAGCCCATTTCAAATCAATTAGATGTAAATTTTAAACTAAGTACGCATGAAGGTGAAGAAGTGAAGGATGTGACCATGTATAGATCAATAATTGGTTCTCTCTTGTATGCTCATATGACATGACCTGATATTGCACATGTAGTTGGAGTGTTATCTCAATTTTTGCAAGCACCAAGAGTACCTCATCTGGTTGCAGCCAAAAGGGTACTTAGGTACCTCAAAGGATCAGTGAATGAAGGTCTATATTATCCATTCGATGATGGATTAAATGTACAAGCTTATTGTGATGCTGATTGGGCAGGTTCCAAAGATGACAGAAGGAGCACTAGTGGATATGTTATCATGCTAGGGGAGAAGACCATCTCATGGATGTCAAAGAAACAACCAATCGTGGATATTTCATCGACCTAAGCTAATTATAGAGGCTTAGCACAAGTGTCATGTGAGCTTATGTGGCTCAAGAAGTTGTTTGTTGATCTTGATTTGCAGGTTAAGCAAGTACCTATTTTTTGTGAGAACATAAGTAGCATATCCTTGGCTCAAAATCCGATGTTCCATGCAAGGTGGAAGCATATAGAAGTGCATTACCACTTTATTCGAGAGAAGATCATGTCAAAGGATGTCAAGGTGGAGCATGTCAATACAAAGGACTGATATGAAGATATGTTTACCAAAGCATTGGATGGAGTAAAGCTACAATACTTCAAGGCATGCATTGGAATGAAGGACCTAGGCATTGAGACTTGAGGGGGAGTGTTGAAAATCAAGTCTCAATCATGCAAAAAGGCTCAACCATGAGTTTTTCAAGTGGATCAATCAAAAAAGAGGACCCAAAGTCGTGGAATAAAGTTAGAATCTCCACCAAATTGATTTCAAGCCCTCATTTGGTATCTCATATTGTGCCCTAAAATTTTCTAGAGTTTCAAGTTATTTGGCTGAGTGAGGTGTGAGAAATTGCAAACTTTGTGAAGGTATATCTCTGCACATAGGCAGAGAGTGTTGCAAACAAGTAGCCTATAGTCTACTATAAGTTCAAAAAATTACATTTTAAGTCTCTATACTAGTGCAGAGAAAAGTTCAGAACAATGAGCATATATCACTGCTTGTGGATCTAGTAGAGGGCAGCCATCTTCCATTTTTCCATTGGGGTGTTAGAATCATCCCCCATCAACACACACATACACATATATGCATACACTTATACACATGCATAGACACACACACACAGGAATACACAAATACAAATGCATACACACATACACATACATGCATACAGATACAAACACATACACACATACACATACATACATGCATATACACACACATACATGACAAACACAAAACTACACATATGCACACATAAACATACACACACATACACACACAGAAACATACACACACATACACATACACATACACATACACATACACATACACATACACATACACATACACATACACATACACATACACATACGCATACACATACACATACACATACACATACACATACACATACACATACACATACACATACACATACACATACACATATGCATACACATACGCATACACATACGCATACACATATGCATACACATACACGTACACATACACATACACACACATACACACCTACATAGACACATACACATACATAAACTTAGATACACACATATACATACATGCACATGCATACAGACATGCATATACATACACATACATGCATACACATGTACACATCCATACCCAAATATAGATACATGCATATAAATACACTCACATATAGATGCATACAGACATGCACACACATACAATTATATTCGTAGACACATACACATGGGTACACACATACATATACATGCATACACACATACACATGCATACAAACATACACATATGCGCATACACATACACACACATCCACATACATACACATACACACATACATGAAAAACACAGACATATACATACACATACACATGCACATAAATGCACACACACACGTAAAAACATAAATGCACACACACGTAAAAACATAAATGCACACACAGATACACATATATAACCACACACACACACACATACAATCTCATACACACACATACAATCTCATACACATATGGATACATGCTCATACACACACATGCACACACATATATACATGCATACACATATATTGATACTTGCATACACATACACACACATGCACACATACACATACATGCATACACACATAGACATAGGCATATGTATACACACATATACATACATACACACATACACATGCATACACATACACACACATGCACTCATACACACATACATATGCATACACACATATACATACATACACACATACACACATACACATGCATACACACATACACATATACACATAGACAATATGCACATGCATACACATAGACACATGCATACATGTAGACACATGCATACACATATACATATACATGCATAAAAAAGCATGCCCACACATACACACATTACATAGCATTGGTAGTTGAACTAGGACTGATTCTGTATGATGAGACTAGAGAGATAGTGTGCTAGCCACGAATTTGCACTATGCTAGCTATGAATCCGGACTACCTAGACCCTCTTCCTTCTTTGGCCTTACACATTATTGTGGGTTTCAAAAAGGAGGGAAAAATTAAGAACTTCACCCAGCTAGGTTACATTAGGGATTCTTTAGTTTGTATTGTGCACGGACTATTATCCATAGGATTTTTCCTTGTATGCAAAAACACTTCACAATTCCAAAGTTTAAGCCCTCTTTCATGACCTTTGACCTAAAGTTCAATTGTGCTAATAATCACAAGTTTTTTGCTCAAGAACATCAAGTCATTTAGCCAAATGAACAAGCTATGTTCATTGTGCATGGTTATTTACCTATAGTCATTGAATCATGTAATTCATAAATAAAGTGTACGAGTCTTTCATATCAGAGGTTCCAGGATGGCGGTAAAATTTCTTGGACCATTAGCTCCCAAAATTGCTCTATTTCTCTTTTCCCTAAATTCATTTCCCTTGTCTTGAATCATCTACAAATGTCAGTCTAACTTGATTCTTTTTTGTTGGAGTTTCCATGTGCAATGGAACGGCACTAAACTCTACCCTTTTTCGGTCTTTCAAAGGTCTGTTTCGTTTTGGAAATAAATGTTTAAATGAACAGTGTCCCCCCCCCCCCGCCCCCCCATTTTTTGTTGCGGAACAGAGAAACAAATTTCACGTATCTTTCATCTATTTATCATTCCTTAAGCATGGGTACATAGAGTTTCGACGGTGCAATAGTAAATCAAAAGCGTTTATTTATGAAGAAGACTGTAAGACCGGAAAAAGGCTGAATATTCATCAAAAGTCAAATGTCTCCAAGAAAGGCTTCTTCATTCTCTCTCTTATTTCTTGAACCTAAAGAAAAATACAGAGAAGCATAGAATGTTCAACGATTCTTATTTGTTCAATCTTTGTGCAAAACCAAAGTGCAGCACTCAATAAAATACTTAAATCTTGCTTTTCTTATACACAAATACATAAATCTTGCTTTTCTTATAGTAGTAGTCCATTTTTTTGTACTTCTTTCTTCCTAAAACTGCACTTCACCTCATCCAGTTCATCTCTTAAAGCGAACTGGAGGAAAGGGGTATTAAGAACTCATTTAAACGTTTCATTTCAAATCAATTCAAATCTGCCACCCATCTTCCAGTCGTGCATGCGACCTCCATGAGGCATCCAGCTTCCTCTCCCCATGAAGAACAGTACAAAGGTTCATTTCCTCTTCACTAAATGTGTTATGGAGCTCGTATAGTTTAGCTACAAATGTAGTATCATGATGAGGTCTTTATTGCATTGGAATACAAGGCAAAGAGAGTACTATGTTGATTCAATAGCAGCATTTGAAATAACACAGATTTATGAAAGCGAATCGCATAAATTTGCTATGAAAACAATACTCGGAATGCGAGATCTTGCACGAAAAAGATACCTTACTTCTAGGGGAAAAAAACAAGGTTTGTCCTCAAATGTAAGCAGCATCGTTCATTTTTTCCTTCTATGCGTACTCCTCCTGGATGTTTCTTCAGCTTGATGTTGCTCAAAATCTATGGCCTTTGTCATCAAACTTCTTCTATCTATAGTTTGCTTGACTAGGATGCAGAATGGCATCCTTCATACATTTTCTAGTGTTTGCATTTCTTATGTGTCTGACTAATTCCTCCTAAGAAGAGATTATGTAATCCGGTCCATTTCTAAACTCTTTAAGCATGACAAAAGAGCTTCCCAAAATGGCCTTGTGGCTCCTTCTTGAGACATAGGTAACTCCAAAATCTGCACCCTCCCTGCAATCCTCAAATACTCACTCGAAAACACGATGAATAATAGAGTGATCTAGAATCCCTGTTCCTACTATCGGTTGTAGATAGCTTTTCATGTACTCTTAAACACTCCTCCGCTTAGGCAGAGGTTGTTAGGTGGAGGTTTGGACACAAAGCCATGAAGAAGGTCCATCCACATCCGCAAGAGAAGGCCGAGGTTCCCAGTCCTAAAGATCTGAGCAAACCCAAGAGATGCAGAAGTTGAATGACAATTAGACAATGCATGGAATGCCACTTTCTTGGTTAAGAGCCATAGACTTTCTAATTCCTCCCGATATCCAAACCAATCAAAAACAAAGAAAACATATATTATCTCCTCTTTCCCAAAATCAGAGATTCCTCCCCCTAATCCTCTTTTCACCAAGAGTCCATCTTTACAAGCTTCCCGTCATGATGTGTCCGAGCCGCCTTGTACCCATAGATATTCATCCATTTTTTAAGCTCCCACATATATCATTAATTTGCATTTTTCACACATAAAAACGTACACGTGAAATAATTTATTCGCATATGTAATGAAATGCAGACATGCATACTCCCATATTAAAATATTAAAATGCACATGCATGTACACACACTCATTTATATGGCTAAGCACAAGAGAGTATACAAGGAGATACAATAGAAATCACATCTTTTGATTATGTTCAAATGCAAATGATTCCTATCAAAGTTCAATGCTTGTAGAAAGAGTTTCAAAAGGACATGATTCACCATGAATTCCTGCTGAATACATCTTCTAGTAGAAATTTACATACATTACTTGTAGTTTTTGTATTCAAACTCTCCGTTCGACATGATTTGTCAAATCTTCTCTTGTGAGTCCAATGTATCACATATGTTGTATACCTCAAGGCATCGTGACCAATTCAACAACCTATTTAAAATGGAAATTTAAAGGACATGTTGGATGTGATTCAACCCTATGCTTTACATTCGAGAACACCTAGAAAATCTTACATATGGCCACATAATTCTGAATGTCTACATACATTCCAGTCCACCAATATCTTTCTCTTATCTTCTCGTATGTTCCATGAGAGCCTTTGTGCCCAACTAGTGCCCAACCAATAAGAAACTATGCATATCACTCATAATCTTATCTTTCCCTCCATTACAACCTACAACCCACTGAAGAATTTCACTCATTCCAAGTTTACATCTCCAAAGCAATCCGTCTTTCAAAAAATAATTATTTGATTTCCTTTGAGCATTTGTGAACCTTTCTTTACTCCACTTTGGATCAGGAGACATGGTACTTAAATATTTCTCGATTTCTTTCCATTCACTTTCATATTTACTCTTGTTAAATCTCTTTGCCATTCTTGTTTGAATCTCATAAATATTATCATATATCTTTTTATTGTCTTTTCCACTCGCTAAATTGGTTTTTTTCCTTCCTTTCCAAGATTAGATGTTAGCTTTTGACTTCTCAATTTGATTGATAAACTCATATTTATTCGATCTTGCACATGCTTCATCCAGGCTAGAGCTATGTACATGCAAAACATAAAAATCTAAGCCTATATCTTCATCATTTGAAGTCATCAAGTCTTCATCTTCATAAATTGCTCTTGAAAACATATCAACCAATACATTATCTCTCCCAATTATATGGACAAACTCACGGTTTAGGGACTTAATATGTTCTATCAATCTTAGCATAGCGATGCTTGCAATGGAACAATTGACGATCATCCCTAACAATGGCAAGGAATCTATTTCCACTACTATATTTGCTCTAATTAGGTACTTTTGATCGCTCTTGAATGCTCTCACTATTCCTTAGAGTTCACGTTTGATCTGAGGATAGCCTCTTATGCAAACACGTAACATCTTGGCTCCAAATCAAATAGCATATCATTTTCCCTAGTCATCTTCGTGGCCAATTTCCCAACCTATGTTTATGAGACTTGTATCTATGGTAGCGTAAATCGGTTTGTTATCACTCTAGTTAGCTTTTTTGAGCAATGGATCCTCTAAGAGTGCCCTTTTTGTTGGTACATTTAGCAAGCATAAGTGTATGTCTAAATATTTAGGACTACTTTTTCTTCTTCTTCATCTCACAAGAGGAACTATATGTGAACACATGCATGTCATTTTGACACAAATACGTTAGAAAAATGTACATGTTAAAAGAGGATGGAATTGCATGGATTTAAGAGAACTCTAGCCCCAACTTTTTTGGAAAAAGAATCAATTCAAATCATCCCTAAAGTGTATGAACACATTTAGATCCCTAAAGAGCCATTCCTAAAGTGTATGTATCATCCCTAAAGAGCCATTATTGAGAGCTATTGAGCTACACCATTGAGCATACCTTGAGCTCAACATATGTATGAATAGTCCACTACAGTTCCCATGTATCATATTCTTATTAGCATACATAATTTGATACATTTCTTCAAGATCATTTCCATCTACTATTCTATGTTATATCTTCATCATTTTAGTGATTTTGCAAAATTGACTTCACTATGTGTACTCAATCATTTGATGCACTCTAACTTGATATAGCATTAGGGAAAAAAATGAGCCCTGCATGGGCCTTGTAAGGATTCCTAACTTTTAGGGATTAAAAAGCTTAATCTAGGGGATTAATTGGCTAGAGAAAACATCATCATTTTGTGTAATCAAATAATATTTGATAGATATTTCTTTTCGAATTTGAAAAGTGATTTTTTTTTAAATTGAAAACAATATAATTCTAGAGAGAGAGAGTCTCTCGGGTGCATGGGCCTAGGAGAATCTCACATGATTTTTCAGTGTAGTCTTTATAGAATTCTAGTCCTTTGGATCTTGGAGTATCCAATGGCTTAGTGGAAATGGGGCTGAGCACATTTTCTTCAGCCATGAGCCACAAGATCACTCCTCAATTCCAATGGCGCCATGTGAATGGGGATGAGCTCATTTTCGTATGCATTTGGAGCCACTTGATCCATCTTGAATCTGATGAACGGGCATATTTGATGCTGAGATGGTTTTGAAGTTCAATCTAAGTTGCTCAATGAGTTTTGCATCCAATGGCACATGTCAAAAGGTGCTTTCCTCTTGTGCTCAATTATCCTCAACCATTAGATCATATGGAGATCCAATGGTGAGCATTTTAGGCAATGAATTCAACTCTCTTTCAAACAACATCGTCCGATTGAGTAGCCAATTTGATGGCGCATATTCGATCACACATTTTTTTTGAAGAAGCACATCTGAGCCATTGAAGATCATACAAATCCAATGGCTATAATTGATTTTTGAGCTTCCCAAAACCATTCTAACATGAAAACCCACTAGTTCTAGGTGGTCTTGTCTTTTTGACCACTCAAAAACAAGGGAAGCCTATGCGTAGTCTAGGTGATTAAGGGAGTAGACTATGGCCACCACCCTCTCCTCATTTGTCCATTGCTAATCAAACTTTAATCTAAAATGCCCAAGGAGGGTTCATTTTTTCCCCTAATAGTTAGAATAATGTGTTAACTATCTACTTATAAAGTTCCATTATATTTGGTTCAACCAATCTTGAGACATGAACTAATGAAGTTGACTTTGTCTGCACATCATCTTGTCCCTGAAATGTTGGGATGATACCCCTGAGTTGCTAAACTCATTGCTCAGTTTATAGAGCCTCTAAATTCATGAAATACCTTGTTTTAGTTAGCTATACTCTTGAATTAGATTTGTGCAAAAGCTCTCTAGTCAATTCATGCTAGGTTGTGAGCTCTGAGCAAAACACTAAGAACTTGCATTCCCCAAATAGAAGGTTTCCTCACATTTCTAGTACATGCAAGTTATCTTTCTTGATGCAAACCTTTGAAAATGATGTTCCAAAGTACCTAGTGTTTGTAAATGCATTATTGTTAAGCCAAAGGAGTCTACTAAGCATCCTTGTAGTCAACTTGGTAGGTGTAGAAGAGGTTTTGTTGAACACCAGCTCATGTCTCGACCAACCCAAACCATCTCTGAAAAGTGGTAGTAGAGCAACTACAAATCAACATGGGAGATGGATCTCCTTTATCCACATACAAACTCAATGAGGTTAATTATTCATTTGTTCACTTTGAATGGAAGCATATCTTCAATGGAGAAACCTCTATGGCTACATATCTGCAGATGAGATGATGCCAATCCTAAAAAACAAAGGACAACCAACTCAAGAAGAACAAGAGAGGTTAACCTCATGGTGCTCAAAGGATGCTCTAGCTAGTTCATACATTCTTAACTCAATCTCCGATTCCTTATCTCCACACATCACAAATTGTAAGAATTCACAAGAGACTTCAAATGATCTTGAAGCTTTCTTTCCATCACTTCCAAAAGCTAGAAAGAATACACTTTGGATGGAGTTTACCACACTCAAGAAGATGCCGAAGTAAAGTGTGACTGATTTTGTCACCAAGATGAAGGACCTAGAAGATCAACCTGGGAGCCTTGGAGAAGTCATTGATGAAGATTAGATAGCGAGGCAAGTGATCAATGGAATAAAAGCAGATGAAAAATGGGAAGCTTTCACCACAGACATGGACCTCTACATGCAGGCTCCTGATTTCAATACCCTCATGGGAAAATTGTTCACACATGAAGCAAAACTTATGAAGAATGGAGACAACCCAAAAGGTAATCAATCCTTTGCCCTATATAAAAATAAGAGCAAGAGTAAGGATGGTAGAGGCAAAAGTAAGAAATCCAATGACGAAGATAGTACCTCTCAAGCTAACTTTGCAGGTAGAGGTAGAGGTTCAAGAGGAAGAGGCAGAGGAGGAAGACAAGGTAGGGGAGATCTCAGAGCTCCTCTGCATATGTCATATGTGGGCTTACTAACCACATTACTGAGAATTGTTTGGAGAACCCTAGAAACCAAAGAGGAAGAGGATATAATAGAGGTGGCAAGAGGTAGATTCAACAACAACAATGGTTATAACAAAAACTCATACAACAAAAACAATTACCATATAGAGGAAAGAGAGACTACAACAATTATACATATGATCAAACTCAAGAGGACTCATTACTTCTGATGAATATGACTATGAAGCAAGGTAAAGCAGATGAACATGTATATATATAGACTAAAATTGCTCAAATAATGTAGGAGGGAATGTAGCTCTACTCTTATAATCAGAGGATCCAAGGAATAGACATGAAATTCAAATAGGAGATGACACAAGGCATCTCATGGGGATGATAGGAAATGTAAAGACTTCATATGGTAATATGAACCTTTTGAGCAAGGTACTGTATGTGCCTACCATAATAAAAATTTTCATAAGTGTTGGTCAGATTGTTGAAAAAGGATTGGAGGTTAGATTAACAAAGGATGGAGAATTTTTTGAGGATCCACATAAGGAATTCAAGAGGATAAAAAGAGGAGAAAAGTCAAGTACACTATTTACGTATGAATGCCTTTTTCTTTTGGAGATTAACACTATCCATCAGTAGTATCAGAGCACGAATCATCAAAATAGAAGAAAGGAGGATCCCAACTACTGTAGTCATACAAAAATCAACATTTGAAGGTTCAGAAGGTGAAAGATTAAAGGGAAAGCTAGAGAAGGAGGCCTGAAGTTATCAAGAAGATCAAAAGGAACTTCATTCAAAGTAAAGGTACAATTATTTCTCATAAATCTTGAAGAATTTAATACACAAGTGAAGAAAAGGATGGGAGATTCTCTTCTAATAGAGAAATTGGGTAGAGAAAACTATCTAGCTTGGTCAATGAGGATGGAAGCTCATCTGACATATGGAATGCTTTGGAATTTCCAAAATACTAAAAAGTCAAGGAAGGCATCCTTATGGGAAGAGTTCACTACATTCAAAAAGAAAGCTTCTCAATCCATTTCTAATTATGTAACAAGGATAAAGGACATTGTAGATGCATTAAGAGCAGTTAATGAAGATATTGAAGAGGATAAATTGGTTATGAAAATCCTCACAGGTTTGAGAGGAGATGAGAAATGAAAGCCATTCATTTTGTCTACTGAATTGTCACTAGATCATTTCACTCCTGACTTAAATCAATTGCTAGGACATTTGCTAACTTTTGAGCAGGATGTCAAAGGTGATGTTGATAAGAGTACAGGTCAAGAAATGTAATCAAAGGACAAGAAGAAGAATAGAAAAGGCAAGCAACAATTAAATGAAGAAGAAGGTACAACTAGCCAAGCCAACTTCCTAAGAGGAAGAGGTAGTGGCAAAGGTAGAGGAAGAGGCAGAAGCAATTAAGATGGAGCCAAAGCTTGCTTGATTTGTGGTAAGACAAATCATTTAGCTCATGATTGTTGGCATAATAATCAGAATAATGGAGGATATAGTTAGAACTTTGATTCAAGAGGAAGAGGTGGTAGAGACCAAAGAGGTAATTTCAGAGGTACAAGTAGTAGAGGTTACTTTGGAAGAAATGCAGGTAGAGGTTTCCAAAGTCAATCTTACAAAAATACCTACTACAATTATGCTTCAAATCAGAAGGAGGATTCAACCTTGATTATGAATGCCACTTGTGAAAGACAAAGTGAAGACCAAAGAGTCTTCTACATTGACTCAGGGTGTAGCAATCACCTGAGTGGTAACATAGCCTTGATGATTGATTTGGAGAATAATATGAGTAGTCATGTAGTTCAAACAGGTGATAATACAAAGCACAATGTGAGTCAATTGGATCAATGAAGTCCAAGGATGGGAACACTCTTTTGAGAAAGGTTTTGTATGTTCCTACAGTTCCAAAGAATCTGATAAGTGTAGGGAAAATTGTTGAGAAAGGTTATGAAGTAAGTTTCACTAATGATGGAGGTTTTGTGGAAGACCCTAGCAATGGGTATAAACAAATTGTGTCAGGGAAGAAAGAAGGAAGGTATTCACATTGAAGATTCAAGGTAATGTTGGTCATGCCTTGTTCACTTATGGAGGGCATAAGATCTCTGAGTTAGATCTTTGGCATAAAAGGCTTGGACATTTCAATGAAAGAGGTATTAAGGATATGGTTAACAATGGTTCAGTGCTTAGATTGCCTAATGTTTCACGTCAACACATGACATGCAGATGTGAGGTATGATAATTAGGTAAGGCTCATAAGCAATCATATACTAAGTATGGTTTCATGTATTCAAAGAAGCTTGAGTTGGTACACACAGATGTGTGGGGACCATCAAAGGATTTCAGTATTAATGGTTCAAGATATTACATGATTTATGTTGATGATGCTACCAGATGGATCACCATATATGTGATCAAAGATAAATCAGAGGTATTCAATACATTTAAACATTATCATGTGTATGTAGAAAGAATCAAAGGTCAAAAGTTGAAGAGACTAACATCAGACGGAGGGGGAGAGTATTTCTCTAATGAGTTCAACGATTACTTGCGGAATGCATGTATAAAAAGAGAAGCTACTTGCAGGTACTCTCCTCAACAAAATGGTGTAGCAAAAAGGAGAAGTATAACTCTTGTTGAGTTTGCAAGGTCAATGATGAAAGAGAAAAAATTTTCAAATTATTTGTGGGCTAAGGCTCTAAATACAACAACATACTTTGTTAATTGGCTACCATATAAAGCTTTGCAGGGTATGACACCATAAGAAGCTTGGTGGAGTAAGAGACCTACCTTAGATCATTGCAAAGTCTTTGGGTGTTTGGCTTATGCATATGTGCCATCTTAGTTGAGGCATAAATTGGAACCTAAAGCTGAAATGTATGTGCTCATTGGTTATGATGACAAGCACATGGGTTATAGGTTGTGGAGTCCATCCACAAAGCAAATTCTTGTGTCTACAGATGTTAGATTTAATGAGCAAGGTAGTTGGTATGTAGGAACACTTAATATTCATGCAGGTGATGAAAAAAGGTAAATCAAAGATTCAAATATATGATGAAGAAGAGAACAATGAAGCACAAATTGAAGTTGAAGAAAGGCCAAGGTTTGATCTAGAATGTGATGAACTAGAAACTTCAAGAAGTGGAGAACTTTGAAGGCCATCAAGACATAAATGGCAACCTACAAGGTATAGCTATGATACTTAGTTTTTGACTACTAAAGACTATGCTTACATGGTGAAAGCAGAAGAAGACCCTTCTACATATGAAGAGGCAAAAGGTAAGGAAAATTGGGAGAAATCTATGCAGGAAGAATATGATGCATTAATGGAAAATGAGACATGGCATTAGGTTCTTAAACCAAATAGTCAAAAGATCATTGGATGCAAATGGGTCTACAAGGCAAAGAGGTTTGCAAATGGAAGTGTGTCTAGATATAAAGCTAGACTTGTTGTGAAAGTGTATGCTCAGACATATGGTATAGATTATGATGAGACCTATAGTCCTTTGGGAAAGATGGCAAACATAAGGACACTCATAGCCATTGCTGCATGTAAAGATTGGAAACTATCTCAATTAGATGTGAAGAATGCTTTTCTTATTGGTTATATTTTAGATGATGCTTTTATGGAGAAACCAGAAGGGTTCAGAGATAAAAGCTATTCAGATTATGTATGTAAGCTCAAGAGAGCTTTATATGGTTTGAAGCAGGCCCCAAGGGCATGGAATTATTGACTTGTGAAGTTCTTCAAGGAACTTGGTTTCCAAGTGTCTAAAGCAGATAGTAACTTGCTTGTTAAAGTAAGTGATGATGGGCTGATTTATATGTGTATATATGTTGATGACATAATCCTTACAGGTACAGATGAGAAGGGCATACAAAGTCTAAAGAAGAAAATGGTGAAAGAGTTTAAGATCAGTGACTTAAAATACTTGTCATATTTTTTGGGCATGGAGGTTTCATATACTCAACATGGAGTATATGTGACTCAAGAAAGATATTTGAAGAACTAGTTAATCAAATTTGAAATGGAAGATTGCAGGATAGCACTTATTCTAATGGAGGTGAGTCACAAATTGAGCAGACATGGAGGAGAAGAATTCAAGGATATGAAGTTATATCAAAGCTTGGTTGGTACTCTAATCTATGCTACATTAACTAGACCTGATTTGTCATATGTAATTGGAGTGTTGTCTCAATTCATGCATTGTCCTAGGAAAGAACATTGGGTTGTAGGACAAAGAGCGTTGAGATACATTAATGGTACACTCAAGGAAGGTTTGTATTATGGTTTTACATATACAAACATCAAGATATATAGTGATACAGATTGGGCAGGTAATCTTGATGATAGGAGATCAAAATATGGATACTTGTGTTATGTGGGAGATAAGCTAATCTCTTGGTGCTTAGAAGCAACATATAGTTGCTTTGTCATCTATAGAAGTAGAGTACAAAGGAATGATTGAAGCTACAAAGGAGGTCATATGGTTGAAGATTCTCATGAAGAGTTTTGACATCATTCAGAGTACACCCATTATTCATGGAGAGAATATGAGTTCATTGTATCTAGCTACTAATCCTGTTTTCCATGCTAGGAATAAACACATTGAGATTCACTATCACTTCTTAAGAGAGAAGGTGATTGATAAGGAGATTGAAGTCATACATACTTCAACAAAAGCTCAGATTTCAGATATGCTAAGCGAAAGCTTAGATGGACCAAAGCTATAGAGATTCAAAGACATGGTAGGTATAAAGAAGATAGAGAAAACCTCAATTGATGATTGAGGGGGAGCTGTTGGTGCATGACAACCATCAATTGATGTTTTGAACAAAGGGTTGAAGACAAAAGATGAAGAAAAGATCAACAAGTGAAGCTTGAAGATAGTGCATATTCAGGAAATGAAGACTTGTATAACTAAACTCGTAAATAGCTCACTTATACTTTTGTTATGGTCATGAGCTTGTACATATATGCCTAATATACAAGTAGAAAGTTGGGACATGTATGAGATAGCATGAGATGTGGTGAATTAGAATTTGTAAGAGTCATTAGGCACTTTAGAAATGAAGAAGATCTCTCTCATCATTCAGATGTAAAGTTTTTTGAGTACAAGAAAACGTTGCACCCGAACTTTTGCTGAGTAGTCCTTCTATGTTTAATCTTTTGTGAAATGCTTTTGTACAAGTCTAAGTTTATAGTTGATTGACCTCTGTACAAGCTTTTAGATCCTAATTGTCATCAAGCTAAGTGAATTGAGAGTAGGAACATTTACATGTGTAAATGTGAAGAAGTGAAGTTTGCAACAGGCACAAATTCGATGCTAATGTTTTGGTTAGTTCTCCTTCCACAATGTAAAGTTTTGAGCAAGCAGGCATTCATTATTTAAGTCCAAAGGTAAGCTATCTATGGCTAAAAGCATTTGAATAAGCGAGTTGTTCTTTGAGAGAACTATGCATTAGAAGTTACAAGTGTCAAAGTCGACTGTAGAGAAGTACAATTTTAAAACATAGGTGAATTGCTTGAAGTAAAATTCAATATTCACTAAACCTTTTGAGAATTTTTGACTTTGAGAAGGTGTGCAAACATTAGCCAACACCTTATACAAAGTTTCATTAGAAACTTTACACATTTGGTTAGTCGATGAGTGAGTTATGTGGAGCAGACTTTTCTGTGTGTTGAGTTGGCTCACGGTTAGTTCAAAATTTTGATAATTGTTGATATATTTAGGTAGTGATGTGTGTGAACACTCTAGGGCCGCCGGGGCACGTTTCTCCCTCTTTAGGAGGTTTTTTCCCCCCAGCTTGTATATACGCATATTGCCCTAATGGGCTACTTATCTTTGTACATCCTCTAGTAATACATTGAGTATTGTGTGTTGTACTCCAAGCTTCTTTTTCTTCCTTGTGCTATTTGTGTGCTTTCACAGACATCTAACTCCAACAATTGGTATCAGAGAAGGTCGTCGCTTCATCTAGGGCACCGTCGATACTCCTCAACTTGCAGTCTTAGAATCGCACGAGTTCTGGTAAGCATACTCAGCGTGTTTTCGAGATCAAAACGGCTTCGCTCTATGGTGCGAAAATCGTGATTTGAGCTCGTTTCGGCCTCTGAACACACTATCGTAGCACTTGTGCAAGATATTTTGTCTTTTTTTGCCAAAGATATATACCAATTTCTATTCACCAGTATAAGCGTCTCGAAGTTTGCTAGAAGTCTAGCGGAATTTGTATGGGCAGTTCTGTTCAACTTTTTGAGATACAATCAATTTTTTGCATCAAGGTATTTAAGTCATTGGCCATTGTTGAAAGTAGTGATGTATTCCGTATGTTGGCTATTGAGGATAATTTAGATGGTACCAACTACCCGTTATGGGCTTATATGTTGCGACATGTGTTGGTTGCAAAAGGAGTCTCGAACATTGTGCAGGGTGTCTAAAAACGTCCTGTCGCACTTGCAACTGTTACAACTGTAAGTACTAAACCTGATGCAGAAGGTGTCGAAGATGCTGATATTCTACATACTCATGTTCGTGCTTCGATTTCTGCTACACCTACTGTAGAGTAGATTCGTTGGGATGACAGAGATGCCCAGACACATGCACTGATAGCTTTGTGTGTCAAACATGCCATTATTCCTCACATTCGCTCTTGCAGAACAACTAAGGATGCTTGGGATACACTTACCACATTGTACCAAGCTAGGAATGAGGCTCCTGTTGCTTACCTCCGAAAAAAGTTGGAGAGTGAGCACATGAATGAAAGTGATTCTATGGATAATTTCTTAACGAAGATCAAAGACTTGAAGGAACAATTGATTTATGCTGATGAGGTTATACTAGGTAGCTCACTTGTGCAGACCGTTCTGAATGGTCTTCCTGATTCATATCAGAGTTTTGCTTCTACTCTTTGGTTGATGATGAAATGCAATCCAAATGCCTTATTATTTGAGGAGTTAGTCTTTGTTCTATTGCAAGAAAATCAATCCAGGCAGAGCAGGTCCATTATACGAGTTGTAGATCAAGCTTTCCTGGCTAGTCAAAAGGGCAAAGGAAAATGGAGCTCTTCAACTAGTAAGCAGAAATCTGCTAATTCTGCATATTTGAAGAAGGAAGATAAAGATGAGAAGAAATCAAAAAAGCAAAAATTGTTTGTAAGTACTGTAAAGGGAATGATCATATAATAAAGAATTGTCCAAAACTAGCTGCTAAAGAGGCAAAGAAGAAAGAGGCTGGAATGGTTCTTGCAGAGGCCTCTACACAGAAAACAGAGTCTGTTAATCTTGTGCAGGATGAAGAATGGGCGTTTACTACTGTCTGCAATTTTGACCCATCTTCTCATGAGCAGTGCATGTCTGCAGTAGACTTAGATGTTTGGTATTTTTACACTGGGGCAACCAAACATATTACCTCACAGTGCAGTTTCTTCTCTTCACTCCAGCCTGCCCCTATAGGGAATACTATTACATGCACCAACAACTCCTCTTATCCTGTTATGGGAGTTGGCAAGATCATTTTCACTACTACTGATGGTAGTTATTTCACTTTGTCAGATTCTTTATTTGTGCCAGGGATCAAGAAGAACCTGTTATCAGTTTCTGCATTAGCCAAGATTAGCTTGGTTGTGAAATTTTTTGATGACAGGTCTACAGTTCATGATCTGTCAAATGGCGATGTGATTATTGCTTCTAGCATTCTATGTTGTGGGCTGTATAAGCTCATAGACTATGAAAGATCTGTAAATGATTTGGCATGTGTAGTAAATGATTCTCAGGCTATGTGAGATGCAAAGCTTTGGCATGCACGCTTTGGTCATCTGAATTTTTCTAGTTTGCTACACCTGTAGAAATCTGAAATGGTGTCCTCTTTGCCCAAACTTGAGGCACGTGGAAAACATGTTTGTGAAGGCTGTATTTTGGGCAAAATGCAGCGTTCGTCCTTTCCAAAAGATGGTTCACTTCGGGCTACTCAGAAATTGTAGCTTGTACATAGTGATGTCTGTGGTCCTATGTAGACACCTTCTTTTGGGAATTATCTTTACTTCTTGACTTTCATGGATGATTTTTCTAGGCATGCATGGGTATATCCATTGAGGGAAAAGTCCGAAGTGTTCATATCTAAAAATCTGTCAGCATGTAAAATGGGCACCCTCCGTTCTGATCGAGGGGGGGGGGATATATGTCTTCTGATTTTAATACATATTTGGTTGAACGTGGGATAAAACACTAGACTACAGTGTCGTATATACCTCAACAGAATGGAGTTGTTGAATGAAAGAACAGATCACTCATGGAGATGGTGAGGTGTATGATCAAGTGTTAGGCTTGACCACATAGTTTCTGGCTTGAGGCTGTCATGTGTGCAGCATATGTACTGAATAGGTGTCCCACTAAAGCGTTGAATTCTATCACTCCATATGAGGTATGGCATGACCGCAAGCCATCTGTTGCTCATCTGCGTGTTTTTGGTTGTTTGGCATATGCATTAATGCCCGAACAACATCGCATAAAATTGGATGATAAAGTAGTAAAATGTATTTTTGTTGGGTACGTTTTGAAAGTAAAGGCTATCGTCTGTATCATCCATATACTAAACACATTCTCATTAGTTGTGATGTTGTTTTTGTGGAAGATGCTATTCAACCATTGCTTTCATGTACTAAGGAGACATTTGTTAGCTCCAAAGACATGTATGATACTCAACCTTTGCAAGTTTCATGTGATGATGCAGATAATTCCATTTCGGATGCAGATGTAGTATGCACATTGATGAGAGAGCTGATATTGAGCACACAAGAACTATGCCAAAATGACTGGTGCAGACCTTGCGTGAATAGCAAATTAGATGCACCTCTATCATATCATACTCAATCAGGCTCTCATAGTGTCTCTTTTGCATCAGATTGCTATGCTATGGCTGCATCTAGTCTCTGTGATGAGAATGAGCCTGTTTCGTTTGATGAAGCACAAAGTTCAAAAAATTGGATGGTTGCTATGCAATCTGAATATGATGCAATAATGAAGAATGATACTTGGTCTTTATGTGACTTGCCTCCTAGCAAGAAGGCCATTGGCACTCAGTGGGTATACAAGCTGAAGTGTAAACATGATGATACAATTGAGAGGTATAAGGCTAGGCTTGTTGCAAAGGGTTATGCAGAACAAAGAGGCATTGATTTTGATGAGACCTTTGCACCTACATGTTGTATGACTACTGTTCGGAGCATTTGTGCACTTGCAACCCATCATGGTTGGAATGTACATGAGTTGGACATTAAAACTGCATTTCTGAATGCTGACTTGCATGAAGAAGTGTATGTTTTTTAGCCCCATTGCTTTGTGCAAAAAGGGCATGAAAACCAGGTGTGCAGGTTAAAGAAGGCATTATATGCTTTAAAGCAAGCACCACGTGCTTGGTATGAGAAGATACATGCCTATCTGATTGCACATGGTTTTGAGAACATTCCAACTGAAAGCACCTTATATGTTAAGTGTGCTAATGATGTGCTTCTGATCATTGTTGTCTATGTTGACGACATGCTGCTCACTGGTCCTATTGAGAAGCATATTGCTGATTTTAAGGCTGCTTTGCATGCCTCATTTGAGATGTCTAATTTGGGGCATTTGCATCACTATTTGGGCATTCAGTTTATGCAAGTTGATGGTGGAATGGCTTTGTGTCAAACAAAATATATTGACACATTATTGTAGCATTTTGGCCTTGAAGATTGTAATCCTATTGTCACTTCTATGGAGATAAGTTTACAATTGAGTCTTCATGATGCTGGAGATGCATTTGATGTTGTCCTCTATCAGCAAGCTATTGGATGCTTGATTTACTTATGCATTAGTAGGCCAGATATTCAGTTTGTTGTCTCAAAGATGAGCAGGTTTATGCATTGCCCAAGTGTCAAGCATTGGCAAGCGGTTAAGCGCATCTTTTGCTACTTGAGTGGTACTCGACTACTTGGGTTGTTTTATCCCAAGGGGGGATCACTACCGCCAGATTTGCATGCTTTTTCTTACTCAGATTGGGCTGGTTGCTATGACACTCGTGTGTCCACTAGTGGCTTTTGATTCATGCTTGGTAGCGCATGTATATCTTGGTTGAGCAAGAAGCAGCCTATTGTGGCCATTTCTAGTTGTAAGGCTGAGTATAGGGCAGCTTTCACTGCTACTGTTGAGTGTGTGTGGCTCAAAGGCCTTATGGCTGATTTGGGTGTTGGTCAGTCTTCTGCCACCACCATCTTCACTGATAGTCAGAGCGCATTGGCAGTTGCGAGGAACCCTGTGTTCCATGCTCACACTAAGCACATTGAGGTGCATTATCATTATGTCAGGGAGAGGTTCTCTGCTGGGGAGATCAGCTTGGCATATGTGCCCACGCAGGAGAACATTGTAGACCTTTTCACGAAGGCTTTGCCTAGGGAGAAGTTTGAAGCTTTTCGCAAAGATTTGGGCTTACTTCCTTTTGTGGACTGATTTCCACATAGCTTGGTACTTCCCTACATGAGTGTCAGCTACTTGTTCACCGCATCACTCCCAGGGGGATTTGTTGATATATTTCGTTAGTGATGTGTGTGAATACTCTAGGACCGTGGGGGCACTTTTTTCCCTCTTTAGGAGGTTCGTTTTCCCCGGCTTGTATATATGCCTATTGCCCTAATGGGCTACGTATCTTTGTACATTCTCTAGTAATACATTCAATATTGTGTGTTGTGCTCCAAGCTTCTTCTTCTTCCTTGTGCTGTTCACGTGCTTTCGCAGACGTCTAAGTCCAACAATAATCTGGTATTGGTCCTCCAAATTTGTAGAGTTTTTGAGTTATTCTTGATATAGAGGTGGTCTAACATCAAGAATACCATGTTTTTTTGGAGATTAACACTCTCCATCATTTTAGGAGTGAGAAGATTCAAAATTCAAATCACTTACACATGTATAAATGCATGACTCTCTAGTCCTAGGGAAAAAAGCTACAATGGAAAGCTATTGAGCTACAAATTTGGGCATACCTTGAGCTCTACTATTGTGATAGTATTCCTCTCACATTCTCCATGTATCCTATGTGCATTATCGCTTACTAATTGATACATTTCTTCATGATCACTTCTATGTACTGCTGCCTATCAACTTCTCATCGTTTCAAAGGTTGGGGAAAGCACATTTGCTGCCTATACTCTATCATTTGATGAAATTTAACTTGTTATAGATAGATTGAAGTGTCTAATCTGTGCCTACAAAGTTTCATTAATGTCGATTCAGTAGATCATGAGATATGTGCTCATGACGTATCCTATGTCTCCACTTCTTCTTGCTCCTAAAATGTCAGATGACCCCCTAAGGTTGTTAACCTTATTGCTTAGTGTGTAGTCCCTCTAATTTCATGAAATAACTTGTTTTAGTTAGATATGCATGTCAATTAGATGTGTGCAAAAAGACTTTGGTCAATTCATACTAGGTTGTAAGCTCTAAGAAAAACTTTAAGTACCTATAATCCCAAAATAGACAATTGCCTCACAATTCTAGCACTTGTAAGTTATCTATTTTGCCATGTACATTTAAGAATGATTTTCCAAAGCACATAGTGGTTCTAAATACATATTTGAGAAGTCAAAGGGGTCTACTAAGGTTCTCTCAACTGACATTGGTAGGTGTAGATCAGGTTTTGTGCAACACCAATCCATCTCTAGAGTGTGTCCAACCATCTCCTCACAATCTTGCAAAACGTGCTCACTAGTGTGCGAATAATCAATCGAAGCCACTTTCTTTCTCCATGCATCTCCCTTCTATTCCTCTATCATGTGTGCATGTCAGATTTTCAAGTGGTAGAGGTTGTATATTCTATTGCCAGTTTCCAAAAGATGCAACTCTTTTTGAAATCAAGACCTCTCATTGTTGAAAATTAGTGTAGCTATCTCTTTCTCTCTCTCTCTTGTACAAAAGTAATGAACTTGCGAAAATGAGATGAGATCATTTGTCACTTGTAGGACATCTACCATCATCTTCTATGGAGGTGTAATTTTTAGATCAATACTCAGCTCTCTATTTATCATTGTAGGCCCTCAAATTTCTTTCATTGATATTTGCAATTCCCATTCCACATGTGTTGATGGATAGTCGTTCTTCTCATACGTTTGTAGGCATTTGAATACCCCTGGGTATGTGCAAAAGGGGCATACTTCCCATCTAGAATGGAAGGCATACCATTAGTGCTGAAATTTTTCCAAGGCTTCTTTCTTCTACTATGCACATGGGCGAAAAGTAGCTATGTGAATGAAGGTGATCAAAGCTATGTTGTGGTTATCTTTTACATTCATGTGCAAACATATGTTGATTATTGACAATGTTGGTACATTTAGCAAGCCTAAGTGCTTTGTGAAAGCTTAAGGACTACACACATTAGTTGTCCTCTCACATAAAAACCTACATATGAATATATGCTAGTCAATCTCATTCTATTTATCTTGGATAAATGTAAATGTAGAAATGAGGAAAGAATCTCATCAATATAAGAGGTTAAACCCATGAAATGTGTGGTGGGAAGAATCAAATTAAGGCATCACTAAATTCTACGATCATGTTTAGGTGAGAAGATTCAAAATTCAAATACAAATAATGGTATAAATACATAAGGATTTAGTCATGAGATAAGTGAGCACTCGTGAGAAGAATTGAACTACTTCATTGAGCATATATTGAGATCACTTCCTCTATGTGTAGCCCTTGACACTCTCTTTGTACTATATGTGCAATAGCAATCATATTTTTTATACATCGCATTGAGTACATCTCTGTCTACTCTCTACTCTAGCATCTTCATCATTTTAGTGAACTTGTGGAGTCAATTTATCTACGTATACTCATTTTGTTCTTGTACTTTAACATTGGATATTTATATCGATATTTCTAGTATCTCTAGATCTAATCGCATCAATTTTGGTCCACTAGATGTTGAGATATGAAGCAAACAAGATGACTATGTCCTCACATCTTCTAGATCCTGATAAGTCAGGATGAACCCCCTAATTTGGTTGATGCATTTATCCTTGCATGCTACATCTAAATTCATGAAACAACTTTCTCTAGTTAGCTATACACTTCAATTAGATGTGTGCAAAATCTCTCTTGTCAGTTCATACCAAGTTGTGAGCATTGAGCATAACACTAAGAACTCTTCTTCCACAAATAGAAAGTTCTTCATATTTCTTGCACATAGAACTTATCTATTTTCATGCAAACTTTTGAGAAGGATGATCCAAAGAACTTGGTAGTCCTAAGTGCATCATTTTGAAGCTAAAAAATCCTATTACGCATCCTTCAAGCTAGGTTGGCAGGTATAGATTAGGATTTTTGGAGCACCATTTCATCTCTAGACTTAACACACCATCTTCTCATAGACTTATCATATTCCTAACAAGCACTCATTATTATGATAATGAAAACATAACAATTATGGACTATAATCATGCATATTGAAGAATGGGATTAGTGTCTAAATGCACTTTTATTGGGAAATATGAAAAATGGGAGGGATGGAGGGACTAAGAGTATAATACCTTCTAATGAATATAATTAAAGAAAAGCTCAAAAGGAAATGCTATCAAAACAATACCTATGCTCTATTACCATGTTGAAATTACAAAGCACTACTCCTACTCTACTCACATGCACACATCGAAAAAGCCATGGAGGAAGGAAAAAAAGGATAGTAAAACATGATCAATGAATTAAAATGCAAAAGATTTACATACAATGCTCTATGAGCGTGAGGACTCCATGACGACATTGAGGGTCCTCTTGCCAAGAACTTGAGTGAATAAGCTTGTGGAGAGTGAAGTGAGGACCTTTTTATATGGATTTGAGGGTAAATATCCTTTCATGCGGGATATATGTGCTTGCATGAGGATGAATGTAGACTCCAAAAATCAGTGGAGCATGGAAGTATCAACATTATGCTAATAGGGGAGCTCAACCAAAGGTAACTAAGAAAAGATTTGTGTGCAAGAAAAGGAGGAAGAGGCAAAGTCTAGAAAGGCGGAGCAAGAGGAAGGGGTAGAAGAAACTACCAATAAGACATCCAAAGCAATGAAGGGATCCAATCAAGAAAAAATGAATGTCAATGTTGAAGAGGAAAGGGTAGAGGTAGAGGAGGTAGATATGAAGGCAAGAGCTACTTCAAGTCAAATGGATGCTTCAATTGTGGGAATCAAGGGCACTATGCCGATGATTGTTCTCAAAAGCAAGGTGGGAAAAATTACAAAGGAAAAGGTAACTTCACTAACTCTTGAACCACTCCTCATAATTTTCTTTTGTTAGATATGAAGCATAATATTGAATGCCAACCACATGATGAGGTGTGGTATATAGATAGTCTTTGCAATAACCACATGCCAAGAAGATAGGAGTTTTTTAGAAACCTTCAAACATCCAAGAAAAGAGGCTTTGGAAAGTAAAAAACAACACCATAGCATTAGATACAACAAATGAAAGATGTAAAGATTGAAGAAAACATTAGATTCTATGAAAATTTCAATATCTCACGATTGGTTTTGAATTTAGAGAAAAAAATGCTAGCATTGCGTCAATAACATAGAAAACCCTAAGATTGGCTATCTATTTGGTTGATTCTGACACGTTGTGGTCGTATTTCAAACTCATGGCATCATCAATGACACCATCAATTCATAACCTCCATTGATGAACCACCCTTGAAAACTTATATAAGGAGGGGTTGGTCACATATATGCTCAGTCTTTCGAGTACTAGTCGTGGGAGCTCAAGGAGTCATGATCACCAAGTAAGTATTATGCAACTTCTAGTTCCCATTCTAGTCTTGTCCTTTATCCTAGTCTTGTCTAGTCTTATATCTTGGTCATCTTGTCTTGTCCTGTTGTAGTCTCATAATATGAGATCCTTTCCAGTTATTACTTGTATCTAGCTCATCTCCCTAAAGGGAGTTGTAATTAAGATATCATGCTTTCCTGTATCATCTCTAGTCTACTTATCCATACCTACTTATCTAGTCATGAAGGGAGTTCCCTGTATCATCTCTAGTCTACTTATCCATACCTATCAATCTTGGGGTTTATTTTCCCTCCATGGTTGATCTTCTAATCAGAAGTTTAATTCCAAAATCTTGTCTAGTCTATTCATAGAAGAGAATCTACTGCTCCCCTGACATTTTGGCAAGACTACCTTCATCAAGACCAAACACCATGGAGATCAGTCATGAAGAATTTTGTTTTACACTTAAAGTTATTCAATAAGAAGTCCACGAGATAGGAGCAAAGACACATAATGTTCTTAGGGAAAATGATAAATGGAAGGCATTCAAAACCTTTGTGTATGTAAAACACTCACTAAATAATTTTGAGTAATTTATTTTTGTTATGGTGATCGAGGAGCTCAACCAAAGAGGCCAAAAGTCAAAGGGTTTCCAAGATCAACTCTTCTAATGGAGGCAAAGGAGGAAGATAGTTTCCTAGACACATAATGTTCTTAGGGAAAATGATAAATGGTAGGCATTCAAAACCTTTGTGTATGTAAAACACTCATTAAATAATTTTGAGTAATTTATTTCTATTATGGTGATCGAGGAGCTCAACCAAGGAGGCCAAAAGTCAAAGGTTTTCCAAGATCCACTCTTCTAATGGAGGCAAAGGAGGAAGAGGCAAAGGAATAGAGGTGGTTCAAGAGGAAGAGATAAAAGCAACTACCAATAAGGCAGCGAAATCTATCAATAATGTCAACCAAGCCATGATGAACATCAATCATCAAGAGTGTGGAAAAGGTAGAGGAGGAAGATATGGATGTGGTGGCTACTCCAATTCAAATGGATGCTTGAGTTGTGGGAAGCAAGGATACTATGCAAAATATTATTGGCAAAAATCTAGGTGCAAAAAATTACAAAGGGCATGTTAATTATGTTAGATCCTCAAGAAATTCATAATATGGGCACTTCTTAGCTATGAAGAATAGTATTGAAGGTCAAATACATGATGAGGTGTGGTATATAGATAGTGGTTGTTGTAGCCATGGGTTAGGTAGTGAGGAATATTTCAACAATCTTCAAGCACCCAATAAAAATGCTTTGTGGAGACAAGAGGAAACACAAAGCAGGACATACACCAAATGGGAGATGTGAAGCTTGAAGGAAGCCACAAAACAAAACTATATGAGCTATTGCATGTTCCTACTATTACGACAAACTTAATATCTATTTGATAGATGGTTGAAAGGAAATACTAAGTTAAGGTCAACCACAAGGGATGCTTTATTGAAGACCCAACAAATGGCTATGAGCTAATAGCCAAAGGAAATATGGAAGGAAGGATGTTTAATCTTTAAATTATAAAAGGGAAGAGCAACAAGGAAATCTTTATCACCTATGGAGACAAGAACATTGGAGACTTGGATTTGTGGCATAGAATGTGTAGTAACATCAACATTCAAAGGTTGAAATACATAAGGAAGAGGCAATTGGTAGAGTGGATATGTAGCACTTGTTGTATTAGACCTTCTGCACACATAAATGTGGGTCCAACCAATGATTCATTTCTTGTAGGTCATAGGTACTCTATAGCCTTTAGTGATTACTCAAGAAAAGCGTGGTTTTATTGTATAAAGAAAAAATCCTATATATCATTCTTTGTGTATTTTACACACATGTGCCACAAGAATGGAGAGGTAAGATGGATGCAATGGCTAAAAGATGTATGTTTATTGGTTATGCCATGGAGCAAGAAGGATACAAGTACTACAACCCTAACAGAAAGGAGTTGAAGGTATAAAAAGATGTAATGTTCGATGAAATCAAACCATGTTATGCTTCCAAAGTGCCATTGCAAGATGAAGATATTGAAGAGATAGAGAGGAGATATGCAACTAGGGTTCATGATAGCTTGAAAATTAGTTCTCCAAGCATACAAACAATCTCAAGCATGGATTAAGCCCATCAAATAGTGAATAAAGGAAAGGCACGATTGGTAGAGCTTGATGAACATGGACATGAAGTTCAAGACTTTCAAGAACCTATGTCATCAAAAGCACAGATGGAGGCACAGAGGGAAAGGAGGTTTTATCCCACCAAAGGAAGAGTTCAATGAATCAAAGAGTGGCAAGAAGCTATGGAAGATGAGTACAAAGCCCCTGAGGAAAACAACACATGGAGTCTAGTTACAAGAAAAGAAGCAATGAAGGAAATTGGCAACAAATGGGTGTATAAAGTGAAGAGAAATTCTGATGTTTCAATTGATAGGTAGAACGCAAGGTTTGTGTCAAAGGGATTTGTTGAGTCCTATGGGGTTGACAATGAATAAACATTCAAACTGATTGCAAAGATGAAAAAAATTAGAGCATTCACAGGGATCTCCACATGTAAGAGGTGCAAAATATCTGAATTTTATGTGAAGAATGCTTTTCTTAATGGTGATTTTCAAGAGACCATCTCAAAACACTAAATATTCACATTTTGTTTGTAAGCTTAGAGATGAATTGTATGTTTTAGATGCTTCTAAAGAATGTATTCAAAGGCTTATAGAGTATTTGTGTAGGTGTCAATACAAACCAAGTGATGCAGATCCCTCCCTATACCTCAAGTGCAAAGGATGACTAGTTTTCTACATATGCATATATGTGGATGACTTGACCATAACAAGAAGTGATGATAAATGTATCAAATGGATCAAGTCAAAGCTCGAGAATGAACTCAAGGTTTGAGATCTTGTATTGTTAAAATAGTTTCTTGGAATTGAACTTATTTATGTACAAAAAATTGTTTACGTAGCTCTAAGAAAATACTTGTTAGATGTACTTTATAGGTAAGGTATGAGTGGATTAAGCAACTCATACAATGTGTGGATATAAAAAATGTTATGTACAAGTGAAAGGTAGCATCTTGAAGATACTACAACATATAGAAGCATAATTAGAAGCCCTACGTATGTACCATCACAAGATCTAAGTTCTGTTATGCTATTAACATTCTTTCTCTATTTTTGAATTCACCAATTGATGTTCATATGAATGCAACCAAGCCAGTGCTTAGGTGCATCTAGTAGACTATCAATCAAGGATCATACCACCCTTATAGAGATGGATTACAACCACAAGTCTTTATTGATGTTGATTAGGGTGGTTCAAAGGAGAATAGAAGGAGCACATCTTGGTATGTCTTCATGCCACACCAAAGATTCATCTCATGGATGTCCAAGAAGCAACCTATAGTTTCCTTATCATCTACTAAGGTTTAGTATAGAGCCTTAGATCATGCTACATCAAAGATCATGTGGCTCAAGGATCTATTCAAGGTTTCTATGTGGCGGGTAAGAGAATTTACTCTACTTGGAGATAACACATTTAGCATTCATCTAACAAGGAACCCTATGTGTCATGCAAGAAGCAAGCACATAGAGATCCATTATCACTTCATTAGACATATGGTAGTAGATATCATGACCAAATGCATGGATGCAAGAAAGTTGGAGAAGTTCAAGATGTGTTGGAGGAGATGGTCGATACTCACAAGAGATGAAGTGGTCTTGCTAGATCCTGCTTCACACCTACTAAGAATGATTTGTGGAGAGTTTAATGGGCCTCTTTAGCTATCTAATGATCACAAATAATCATGCATGTTTCTTAAAACTTATTCCACTAATCAATGGATCAAAATAGATAGGTAGGAGGTTGATCCAAGAGCAAAAAGCTTACTATTTTAGTTCCTACACCTGTTCAATGTTTTGAACATTTCTCTGAGCACAACAAAAATTGACTTAATTCCTTTTGGGGAACTCTAATTAACATATTAAGCTATCAATAATGAGTTATATCATAGAAAATGATGGATTACAAGCAGAGAAAGATGTTTAGCAAATTATAGCATCATCCTGACATTTGCGGGCTGCAACAATCAACAAAGCAGTGAGCAAAGATACATGAATACCTCACGGTTACGAGAAGCAATGCTAATAAAATTTTGTAGGCATGTAATAGAAAGTATACTGAGTCTACCATGCTTTAAAGCATAGCAAATAATCAACTATGCACTAAGGAAAATCTCCAAGAAGATCACTATTCTGATGGAGATATAACGGAGAAGTGAAATGAGAATGTAATGATCATATATGTATTAAATAATATACAAATACAATGTCATCGGCAATCATACATTGCTCAATGTGTGAGAGCGGAATGAGCTATGAGATAATATCTCACTTCACAATGAATGTTCTTCAAAATGATGTCATGGGCTCAAGATACACGTGGGTCCTTTTGATCCTCTTTTTATAGTTGTACTTTGGAGCCAAAGTTTGAATTCAAATTTAAACATCTACCTAGAAGATGAATCCTAAAGTATAGGATAGATTCCCTCATCAATCAAGAACCAGATGATTCTTCATTTTAGAGCTTCCTAACTCCACTTGGATGTGAACCACTTTTACAAGGATAAATGTGAAGGTTTTTTTACAAGAGCTTGCTCATATGAAGCCTTGCACAAGTTATGCCAATAAATCTATCATGAGCTAATTAACAAAGTATATGGGCTTGGTTTTAATTGCACCAATGGCTCCCCCTCAAATCTAACATGCTTGGTCTTCATTACTCCTTGATTTCCCACAAACCAATCATCAATTTGCACCTGTTCATTTTTGTTCCATCCAATGACTTTGTGAGTATATATACACACTATAAATGAGTTGATACATATGCTAGTTGAATATCTTTGCTAAGCAGTTTCTCCCTTACATAATGATAGTGCACTTCAATGTGCTTAGTCCTTGCATGATATACTGAATTATCAGCCAAATGAAGTGAGCTAGTGTTGTCTTGAAAGATTATTGGAGTTTAAGAGTGTATCTCCGAATTTGCATATAGTTGATTAAGCCACATAGCTTCTTGAGTTGCATTTGCCAAACCTCTATATTCTGCTTCTGTGGAAGATAATGCCACAAATGAATGCTTCTTAGATGACCATGATATAAGCTTTGAACCTGCAAAGGATAGCTAACCTAAAGTGCTCCTCCTATCATCCTTGGAGCCAACCCAATCTACAATAGAATACATCTTTATATCTATGTCAGAAGTGAAGGGATAGAACAAGCCTTCATTCATTGTCCCCTTTAGATATTTATGCACCCTTTTTGTAGCTTCCATATGAGGCTTCCTTGGTGCATGGATAAATCGACTCGGTGTACTTACCCCATAAGCAATGTCTATTCTTGTTAGAGTAGCATAATTGAGACTTCCCACTATTTGTTGATAACCTGCAACATCCTCAAGTAGTTCTCCTTCACGAGAACTTAGCTTATTGTTGCGTTCCATAAGAGTACTTGCACTTTTAGTATTCTCCATCTTGAAATTTACCAACATATCATGTATGTATTTCATTTGGGTGATAAATATACTAGAATCAATGTACACAAGCTCTAAGCCAAGAAAGTAGGTTAATAAACCAAGATCACTAATTTTAATTTCTTTGATTAATTGAGGCTTGACCTGCTTGATGCCATTGGCATCATGCCCTGTAATAATGATGTCATCTTCATAGACACATAAGTAAATAACTTCTGAGTTGTTCTTCTTAAAAAATAAAGAAGAATATCCCTTGCTTGACAGAAAGCCTTCGTCCTACAAATAAGTAACAAGCCTATGGTTCCAAGCTCTAGGAGCTTGGTTGAGACCACAGAGTGCCTTCGTTAGCTTGCATACATAGCCTGTTTTATCTTCATCTTCAAAACCTGGTGGTTGTGCCATATACACTTCTTCTGATATCCATCCATTTAAGAATGCATTCTTGACATCTAACTGATATAGATTCGAATTTTTAGAACTAGCAAGACTTACCAAAGCCCTAGTTGTTGGCATCTTTTCTACAGGTGAAAAAGATTCTTCATAGTCCACTCCATGAGTTTGGGCAAATCCCTTTGCCACCAATCTTGCCTTGTACTTGCTTATAGAGCAGTTTGAGTTCTTTTTTGTTTTGTATATCTACCTGGATCCAATTAGCTTCATGCTTGAATTCTTGGGAACTAGATCCCAAGTATGACTTTCCTGAAGTGTTTCCATTTCTTCTTGCACGACTTCTCTCCATTCTTTCTTCTTCCTAGCCTCTTCAAATGAAGAAGTCTGTTCTGCCATAGAGTCTTTAGTGATATACATAGAATGATTGTTGACTAATGATGTATCATAGCCATACCTTATAGGCTTTTTGCTTTCTCTTTGTGATCTCGTTGATGCTTGATTTGAAGGCTGTGGTATTTCCTCTAATTGCTTGAGTTTGATCTTGCCTCTTGACTTTCAAGCCTTGAAGTTAACCTGTTCTTCATCCTCTGTGTTAATAAATTTTGTAACGTGTTGATCTTCTTGAGTGAGGGTTGGAAAATCATTTTCCAAATCATATGGTAACTTGAATTTCCTCCAATCATCTTCAAACCATGAATTAATTTCATCAAACACTACATCCCTACTAACTATAAATACTTTGTTAGTGGGATTGTACAGCCTATAGCCCTTTTGGTTCTGATCAGACCCAATAAATATACATTTCTCAACTTTAGGGTCACGTTTTCCTCTAGTTTGTGAGGGAATGTTGTTGCAGCAAGACAATCAACAATTGATGATTACATGAAGCTTAGAATTGAAGACTTGAAGAAAAGATTGAAGCCTAAGTGCATGAAGTGAAGTAGAGGTTTAGAAAGAGATGTTCTACATACACATGTATATTAGCTTTGTAAATACTTCACAAATACTTGAAGTAATGATGAATCCACACTTATATGTATATATATACACCTGTATATAGTCGTGATATATATGAGAGATGAAGAATAGATGAGATATAGAGGAGTAGATCATAATTTGAATAAGTATTATCCATCAAATGTAAGATGAGTTGAATCGAAGAAGTTTTCTAAGAATTGCACGTCGATCTTTTCTACATTTTGCCTTGTGTTCTTGATCATTTTCGAAATCCTTTTGTACATATCTAATTCCATAATTAATGCATCTATGTTCAAGTTTTGAGAGTCCAATTGCAAAGAGGCTAAGAGAATTGTGAGTAGGAACATTTGTATGTGTAAATGTGTTAAGTGACTTTTGAAACAGGTGCAAATTCGATGGTCAATGAATTGATCAAATCTTAGTGTAGAGTGTAAAGTTTTACACAAATGAGGACTCAGAATCTAATTTTGAAGGTAAGACATCTATTTCTAAAATCATTTGATTAAATGGGTTGTAGGTTGAGAGAACCAAGTAGTTAAAGTTGCACATGTAAAAGTCACTTGTAGAGAAAGTTTGTTTCAGACATAGGTTTACTTATTGAAGTAAATCTAAAGTTTTGTAAGTTCTTTTGAAGAAGTTTCTCTTGTAGTAGTTATGGAAACATTAGATGAGTGTTGTGACAAAGTTTCATAGAAACCTTCAACCATTTCATCACTCAATGAAAGAGTTTTGTGAAGTGGACTTTTTTGAGTAAAGTTACAATTCACAGAAGTCATAGAGATTCATAGTTTGGTAAAGAGTTTCCAAAATTGAAGAAGGTTTTGAGTTATGCTTGATATAGAGGTGTCCTAAACTCAATTATAACTTGTCTCTTGGGGATTAGTCTTCTCCATCAATGGTATCAGAGCACGAATTAACGAAATTGAAAGGGAGAAGGACCTCGACTGTAGGAGACATACAAAATGCAACTTTTGAAGATTCAAAAGGACAAAGTTTGAAGGAAAGGCTAAAGGAAGGCACAAAACGGTAGTCAAAAGGATCAAAAGGACTAAGTTCTAAAGAAAAGGTACATACATTACTCATAAGAATTGAAGATTTGATAATATAGGTAAAGAAAGAATGGGAGACAATCTCCAAATTGAGAAGTTGGATAGAGAGAACTATCCAACTTGGTCTATGAGGATGGAAGCTCATCTTATGAGCAAAGATTTGATGAGATACATCACATGAGAAGAAGAGATGCTAGATTTCAAACATCCTAGTGTTCCAACTCGGGAGGAGCTTGCACATTTGAAGATTTGGATGAGAAGGATGATCAAGCAAGGAGAATTATCTACATGGTAGTAAATGATTGCTTGCTTCCGCATATTAGAGGACTTGAAAGTGCAATATATGGAGTGCTTTCGAGGAGCACGTTTAATACAACCAAGTCAAGGTAAGCATCATTCTGAGCAGAGTTTATTACATTCAAGAAGAAGGTTTTACAATCAATATCTGATTATGTGAGAAAGATGAAAGATATTGCTGATTCTTTAGGTGCAGTTGATGAAAATATTGAAGAAGATAAATTGGTAAGACAAATTCTCACTGGTCTAAGAGGAGATGAGAAGTGGAAGCCTTTCATATTGTCAACAAAACTTTCATTGGATCATTTTCCTCTTGATTTGAATTAATTGTTAGGACATATGATAAATTTTGAGAATGATATAAAAGGAGATGTTGATAAGAATATAAGTCATGCAATGTATTCTAAGGATAAGAAGAAAGCTATCAAAGGAAAGCAACAATCAATTGATGAAGGTACTTCAAGCCAAGCAAACTTCCTAAGAGGTAGAGGAAGTGGCAAAGTAGAGGATGAGGTAGAAATAATAAAGAAAATGTCAAAGCTTGCTGGATATGTGGTAAGACCAATCATCTATCTCATGAATGTCGGTATAATAATCAAAGCAATGGTAACTTCAATCAGAATTTTAACCAAAGAGGAAGAGGTGGAAGAAATCAGAGAGGAAATTATAGAGGTAGAGGTGGTAGGAGTTTCTTTGGAAGAAATGGAAGAAGAAAGTTCTAAAATCAATCCTATAATAACACCTACTACAATTATGCATCAGATCAAAAACAAGATTCAACTCTTATTATGAATGCAACATGTGAAGCTTCAAATGAAGACTTAAGGGTATTGTTAAAAGTGAACTTTTCGTTAAAGACACTTTTAAGTTCTTTTCGGGTTCTTGGGGATGGTAGGGGTCTGATAAATCAGAGGCCCTGTATCTTATTTTCCCATTAACTTATCAAGTAAGCAGTACATTATTATCTAGTATCGAATTCTCTAGACAGGTTTACTATTCATACTTTGGTTAAGCTGTTTCACAGTAGGTAATGCCGGAATTAATAATTACTGTTGCACAGACTTGTTATCGATAACATAACATTACTGTGTTAATCACAAATTAATTTAACTTAACAAAGTAAGAGTCACAGTACTCAGAATTTAAGAACGCTGCACTACGATGCCTCCATAGGCCGCAAATCGCCCAGACAGACAGTTTGGCAATCCCGTCTCCTCGCTACTGGAGAAACACTGTAATGTCTTTTCATTAATTGATAAAAAGGGTACAACACTTTGCTATGACCTTTCGGTATGTGCGGTATAGGAAAATATAAATTACATAATGCCAGTCCGGCGACCTTACACTGACACGCACGGTGGACTTGAACCCGCAACGAAAACAAAATCAAGGCTCATGTATGATGCCTTGGATATACATGGTTCTAGCTAATTTGAAGGTTCTAGAAATCTTCTGTTTTAGCGAATCCAACATCAGTTTGAGTGTCTCCGGATCTACCAATTGTGCATCAGTTCAAACTGAACTGGCCGCAATGAGTTGACTCATCAAAATTTGAGTCTGAGTCTGCAAAAATGCCTCTTGCAAATAAAAATCATTGGCAAGGGCTGCATCTCAGCGCAATCTCATATCATTAATTTGATTATCAATTCGTGATAGGCACTCTGCTTGAAAACCTAATTGCTTTTCTCTTCGTTCCAGCTCTTGAGCTTGATATTGAATTGTCTGGTAATAAGCATCTCTTTCCTTCTTAAGCCCAACTATCTCCTTCTGAAGTTGTATTGTAAGACTTGTCTTGGCTTTAAGAGCAAAATTTGCCTGAAACAAGTTGGCAGTGGCGGTCTGAAGTTCTGCATTAGTCTGGTTAGCTAGATCAGCCATCTCCTGGCCTCTCTGCATGACTTCATCAAGCTGTACTCAAGTTTCCTCCAAAAAAATTCCAATTTCCACTCTAGCGTCTTCTTTATCCTGTACTAACTGTTTTAACTGATTGATCTCTTTATTACGAGCATTTAACAAAACATCCTTGGCTTTTAATTCGGCCAATGTTGCATCGTGCTGAGCAATTACTGTATCTTGTTCTGCAAGCCTAGCTTGACGCTGCTGAAGTTGCATCTGCAAAGTATGGTTTTCTGCTTTAACAACATCTGCTTCCTCCTGTAGTGGGGCAATATCAGCCTCGAGAACATCAACCTTGTGTTGCAACTCCTGTCTCATATTGTCAGTGGCCATCTTCAGTTGCATTGGTAACTGCTGCGAGAATTGGATCAACAGTCGACCCATAGACTCGAGTTCATGAAACATGGGGGTTGGAACAGGAAGGGTAGGAAGGGATTGGGATGTGGAAGCAGAGAACAGATGAGGGGAAGACAGTGGAGAATAGGCGGGAGAAGAAGATGGAGAAGGGGGTACATTGGGAACAATAGGTGGAACAGTCTTCATGTTGGAAGGAAGTGGGGTAAGAAGATTAGACACTAGCATGATTCCGATGGTCTACTGCATTGTCGCTTCAGTTCTGTCAATTACAACATCAACCAAAGCAATCACTTCATTGACAATCTCAGCAACAATGGCTTGCACCTCATCTTGGGTTTGTTGTTGATAATCCTCCCTAGAAGAAACTTCTTCAGAGTCGGTGGTGGAAGCACTTTGTTCCTGCTGCTTATCCGGAGAAGAAGGACGAGAAGACTCTACCTGAATTGAAGTAGCAGTATCGTGGAAAACCTTTTCTTCATGTCCAGCGTTTGATCCATGCACCTAGCTTTCAGAAGGACTTATACGGGTGCGTTTCCGGCAAAGAAGTTGGAAGAGATCTTCATCCTCATCCTCTGAGTCCTCGAGCACTTGAACAGAGTCTTCATGGAACAAGATAGGAGCGGTTGGAGGCAGTTGCACGGCTTGAAGTACCGGAAAAAGAAAGGTAAGGATATGGGGTAGAGGAGAGCATGGAAGATCACCCTTATTAACGTGTTTAATAACCGTAACACATTCACGGTGAATGCGTCGGAAATAAAAAGATGCAAAATTGACAGATTCACGAGAAGCCATGTCAATCATCGAGTAAAAGGGATGCGAAATCTAATAGGTACGTTTTTGCGAATTCAAGATAGCAACTAAGAATTACAATGCGGTACGTTTTGGATCAGGGCGACACAGAATGGCGTACTCATTAGATGAGTGTCGTGGGAATAACGTGGTCATTGTAGCTACAGGAAGGAGAGGACCATTTTCCAATCCATCCCGAGGAAGTCGGAAGGCATCGGCAAACGAGGCTAGAGTGATAACAACGCGGGATAGTAAACAGGTGATAGGCCAGGATTGCTCTATAGCAGATGTAGCGGCAATGGCAGAAATGATCTGCGCATAGAAAGGTTGACACTCCACTGAATGCCAAGGAAATTCAGCGAAGTTCAAGAGGCCACGAATACGCAGATACTCACTCACTTCAGGAGTGAGTCCTTCACGGAAGTTAGCAACATTGGCTAGTGCTTCCATGACGCGCACGCGAAAGCACAAGAACACAGAGAACACAGAAAACACAGAACACAAAAACACACAGACATAATAGTGATTAACAATAAAAGAATTAAGATTAAGTAGACCCACGACAACGTGAGGCGATCGAAAACCCTAATCATCACACGGTATTGAAATGATAACCTCCATAATTACGGCATGCATGCATGAGTAGAATCAGTAACACAGGGCGGCAATTAATCATATTTAGATATCAAAACGAGGAGAGCTATAGTCTATATTCAACCGAAATACGGAAATAAAAAGAAAATAAGCGACACGCGAGAAAACGAGGAACACGTCAGCGGTGATCAGGCGGTTGGTGATAGGGATGTAGCTTTGAACCATTAATTACTTTGGGAAGAGGAACTCCAGTCAAGGTAGTCAACCGAAAAGTAGCTGGTCCCACTTGCTCACTAATCCGGTAAGGACCGAACCACCGTAATTTAAATTTCCCAGCAGAACGATTTGCTTTAGCATTATAAAATAGCACAAGTTGGCCCACCGTAAAAAGTGGAGTCTTGAGGAAACGATCGTGGATACGGGCTTGCCGCAACTGAACTTCTTGAAGAACCAGCAAACTTTCCCAACGATGTTCATCCAAGGCTCTGAGTGCTTCCAACCGAAATGGCAAAGAGTCTTCGGGCAACAATTTCTGAGTGAGGGCCACGCGTAAGCTTGGCACTACAATCTCCATCGGCGCGATTGCTTCCAACCCATAAGCAAGCTTGAAGGGAGTCATTCCGGTTGCCACTTTGTATGTAGTCCAGTATGCCCATAAAACTGCGGAAGTAACTGGTCCCAATGTTCTGGAGATTCCACGATCAATTTGTGAAGCATAGTCAACAAGGTCTTATTGGTGCTTTCAGCCAATCCATTGGCACGGGGATAGTATGGTGAACTGAATTTATGCAGAAGTTGAAAAGTGTGCATTAGTACTCGCATTAAATTGTTGGCAAAATGTGTTCCTTGATTTGTCACAAGTTCCAGAGGTAATCCATAATGCCGAAATACATCCTTCATCAAGCATTTTGCCATCGAAACAGCTGTGGCGAACCGTAAAGCCCAAGCTTCCGCCCACCTGGTGGCATAATCCGTACAAGTTAGTATATATCGATTGTTACTAAGAGTTGTTGGTGGTGTTATTGGTCCAATAAAATCAAGACCCCACTTCTGAAAGGGTTCCAAAGGTAAGACAGGTTGCAGAGGAAAGAAGTAGCGTTGTAATGGTTGTCCAGACCGTTGACAAGTGTCACACTATTGCACAAACTGAGTCACGTCTTTGTACATGGTAGGCCACCACAGCCCACTTTGCAGAATTTTACGGTGAGTAAGATCTACCGCTAAATGTCCACCCGAGGGTATTGAATGAGCCATAGCCATAACCAAGTCTGCTTCATGTGGTGGGATACAGCGAAGTAAGACACCAGTATGATCCATGTAGTACAGCTGACCTACAATCAACCGGAATCTACGACTGTAAACTGCAATTTTTTGCCATAGAGCAGGAGTATGAGGAGAAAGACATCCGTCAATTAGAAAAGTTAGTAACGTATCGTAGTAGGTAGGCGGCACAAGAGGTTCTGTAGATTCGGCACGAGCTGGCTCAGTAGCGTAAATTATTGGTGTAGTGTCATCAATCCCCACCGGAGCTTCACCGGAATCCAACCGAGATAGAAAATCTGCCAAGGCATGTGCGGCGCCGGATTGATGAATAACTTTATAGTCGAAATTCTTGTAATAATAAAACCCATCGAGCCAAGCGACCACCTAAATGTTGCTCCCGGACCAAATACACAAGCGCGGCATGATCCATGTGGAAGGTGAATTTTCGGCCCAACAAATAATGCCAGAATTTCTTCACAGAGTACACCAACCCGATACATTCTCTTTCGGTCACTGAATAGTTTCTTTCAGCAGGGGCTAATCGGGGACTTGCATAATAGACAGGCCGAAACCACTTGTCAGTTTGCTGCATTAAAACGCTTCCAATGGCTATGTCCGATGCATCTACAAAGACATGGAACGGGTGTTCCCAATCAGGGGTTGCAAAATTGGAGCCTACATCAATAATCCCTTTAAACGATCAAATGCAGTCTAGCATTCTAGAGTCCATTCATACTGCCGTGGAGTACTAGTCATGAGCCGATTAAGTGGTGTTGCTAAATGAGCTAACCATCGTAAATGTCTGCCATGCCAACGGATTTGACCCAGGAAGCGCATAACTTCTTTCGGTGTTGTAGGGACTGGTGCCTGCAACACGGCTGCAACTTTATCCAGATCAACTTGTATTCCTTGTGAAGAGATAATATGTCCGAGTAGTTTTCCACAAGAGACCGCAAAAACTGACTTTGTCGGATTCAAGCATAATCGGTATTCACGACATTTTTCAAAGCAACACCGTAAATGATACAGGTGTGCCACAATTTTCCCAAATAAGGAAAAGTCATCCAGATATACTTGCATAAAAGTAGTTAGGTAGGGTGAAAAGAATTCTTGCATACATCGTTGAAATGTGCTTAGAGCATTCCTTAACCCAAACCACATTACCGTACAAGCATAAACACCCCAATTCGTGATGAAAGCTGTTTTCGGGATGTCCTGTTCTGCCATTCGCACCTAGCTATAACCACTGTAACCATCCAAAAATGAATACATGTCGTGCTTTGCCACTCTCTCAAGCATTGTGTCCAGAAAGGGGAGAGGAAATGGATCCGATACAGTAGCAGCATTCAATTTCCGGTAGTCAACACAGATGCGCAGCTATTTATTTTTCTTCGGAACAATCATGACTGGAGATATCCATTCAGCATGCTCAATTCGTACGATGAATCCCACCTTTAGTAACCGATCGAGTTCTCCTTTGACCTGCGCTACATGTTGGGGTTCATTCGGTAACTGGACTGTTTGATTGGCTTCGCTTCTGGTTTGAGCACTACCCGATGTTGATATATCCGCGGGTCATGACCTTTCATATCGCGATAGTCCCAAGCAAAAACATCGGAAAACTCACGCAGGAGTCGGATCAAATCTTCTTGAAATGCCTCGGACAATCTTGCCTGAATCTTAACAGGTCGCGGATTAGCCTCATCACCCAAATTATATGTTACTAACTGATCTTCTGAGACATAAAATTGTCGAGGTTTCATGAGATCGTCAGCTGACTGTAAAAGCTAATGTAGGGTGGCTCCATCCATAGCAACACTATCATCTGCAACCTCCTCTCCGGACATGGGAACAACCGTACACGCTGCCGGACTCCAATTGTCCGCTACTGATTGAAGATCTACAGTACCTAAGGAGATCAGATCTTTATCGTTCTTCAAAAACGCCTCTTCCTCATCGTCAGATAAGCCATCCAACATGTGGACCGGCTCTGCTACATATGGTCTGGCATGAAGCTCAGAGGGCTGGATGGCATCCAGTTTAACAACATATTTACGGTGATTATCTTTGAAAGTCAATTCCTGCCGTGACCAATCCTATACAACTTTGGCTTGTTTCAACCATGGTCGACCGAAAAGTAGATTGTAGTCGAGGCTGGATTCTGGTAGTTCTAAGACTACAAAAGTCATTTTGAACATGGTACCCTGCAAAGTAATTGGGATATTTTGTACTAATCCCACCAGATGGACTCATGATTGATCTGCCATTCTTACAAAAAAATGGACGGGCTCGATTTGGGTCCACCCCAATTTCTTGCAGAGGGCTGCAGTTGCTATATTCACACCCGAAACACGCGATAGTCCCAAGCAAAAACATCGGAAAACTCACGCTAGAGTCGGATCAAATCTTCTTGAAAAACCTCGGACAATCCTGTCTTAATCTTAACATGTCGCGGATTAGCCTCATCACCCAAATTATATGTTATTAACTGATCTTCCAAGACATAAAATTGTTGAGGTTTCACCAGACCGTCAACTGACTGTAAAAGCTGATGTAGGGTGGCTCCATCCATAGCAACACTATCATCTGCATCCTCCTCTCTGGTCACGGGAACAACCGTACACGCTGCCGGACTCCAATTGTCCGCTACTGATTGAAGATCTACAGTACCTAAGGAGATCAGATCTTTATTGTTCTTCAGAAATGCCTTTTCCTCATCGTCAGATAAGCCATCCAACATGTGGACCGGCTCCGCTACATATGGTCTGGCATGAAGCTCAGAGGGCTAGATGGCATCCAGTTTAACAACATATTTACGGTGATTATCTTTGAAAGTCAATTCCTGCACTGACCAATCCTGTACAACTTTGGCTTGTTTCAACCATGGTCGACCAAAAAGTAGATTGTAGTCGAGGCTGGATTCTGGTAGTTCTAAGACTACAAAAGTCATTTTGAACATAGTACCCTGCAAAGTAATCGGGATATTCTGTACTAATCCAACTGGATGGACTCAGAATTGATCTTCCATTCTTACAAAAAATTGGATGGGCTCGATTTGGGTCCACCCCAATTTCTTGCAGAGGGCTGCAGTTGCTATATTCACACCCAAACTGCCATCAATTAGCACTTGAGTAATCTTTTGATTTTTATGCGAGACAGTGATTAATGGGATTGAATGATCCACTATAGAATTAGTTTCTGGTTGTATTGTTACAGTCGCCGGAGTACCGGGAGATCCAAGACTGACCTGTTGTTGAAATTGCTGTCTAACTCCTGGCACCAATGCGAGCAACTATCCCAAAGGGAGTGTAATTGAAGCCTTAGATAGAATCTCTCATACCTGATCTGTTTGAATCGTAATCGTCACCGCTTTTGATGTTGATTCTGCTATTACTAGGTTAGGATTTTGTTCATTCGCTTTCGCCTTTGGCAGGGGAACCTATGTTATCGAAATTGGATAAGGAAACACAATTTGCTCTTTAGCTGCCCATTGGCTACCTTTGGTATACATTTGCTACTGCTCACGGATACCAGGTTCGAACACCTAAGCTGCTGGTTGCAACTGCTTACCCAATCTTGTCTGGACCACTGTTGCTTGTGATTCCACTAGTGAGATATAAACCATGTTGGTCATCGGGTTTTGATGCTCCTTCTTCCTTTTGTCGTATTCTACTGCATCCTTGCAAAATCTCCGGATGTGGCCAATATCACCACAAAAATGACATCGAGGTGGTGGCAGGGAAGTACCGTCTGCTGATGTACCCGCGTGCCATCGATTTGAATTAAAATTGGTATTCCGTTGTCCCTAGTAATTTCAGTATCCTTGCGACTGATTGTGTCGCATCTGTGGTGGCACGTAATGGGTGGCTGGCTGACCTAGTTCTTGTATAATAACATTTACAGCTGCTCGTCCCTGCACTTTAGCATTATACGCATAATTTTCCGTTGAGTGTCTGGTTGTGTTGTAGATGGCACAATACATCTGGTTAAGGACACATGTACCACTGGTGTGCCCTGGATTTTTGCACTTGGTGCAATACATCTGTTTAGCCGGATCATCTATAACGTTCTTATTGGCTTTCAGCCACTCCAAGTCCTCGATGAATCCCCCAACTTTATGCTCTAGCTGCAGGGCCATCGCAATAACAGCATCCAGTGTCATAGCCTCCACACAGCGGATGATCATGATTTGTCTTAGCTGTGGGGTCAAACCGTTAATGAACCACTGGGTTATAACATCATCCGGTAGATTAGCGTGTGCTAGAGGCAGTTGTCTTAAGTGGGTTCTAAACAATGTTTCATATTCCTGAATAGTTTGGTGCGGCTTCTGCCTATTGTTCTGCGAATAGTCGAATATTTCGGCGGGATTCTTCTTCAACCAGAACCTCTGTAAAAACGCATCCCTTACTGCATCATAGTTAACGAAATGGTTGATATCATAATCTGTTAGCCACCTCGCTGCTTCATTGTTTAATGTTTCCTGAAATACGATGGCTTTGTACGCCGGGTTAGGTGGGTGGTTTAATACTGCATAACTGATCTCAAAAGTACGCACATGTTTATGAGGATCGTCCCCTGGAAATCCACCAAACTTTGTGTACGTCACCTGTGTTGGAACCGACCAAAGTGGAATGATTGGATGTGGCTATTGTTGTTGTTGTTGCTGTTGTTGTTGCTGTTGTTAACCACTCATGGTGCTAATATTGGTACCGTTGCTGTTTCCTGAGTTTTGAGGGGGTGTCTCTTGTCCTTTGAAATTGTATTATCAGACTGCTCTCCTTCCGGCTCGAAAATAGCGTTCAATCTCTTACGTATCTCCAAATCAAATAGCCTATCCTCTGCTTTGGTATCAAATGTAGACAAGCTTACCCCAAACAGTGGTGTACGTAATAAAGAGCCACCAGGGAGTATCACGTTGTCATCGAAAAACTGTAAATTCCCCACAACTGGTATCGAACGTTCAGCGGAACTTATTGAACTTTCACCAAAACAGGGTATTCTTTCACCGGCAATGATCTCTCTGGGTAACATAACTTTATCCTCGGAAAGGTTCAAATTCTGACCAAATGGTATTGCATCCATTGCGCACTGCATCCCTGTACACTCAGAAGTTACTGCACCTTCTTTAGAATGTACCGAAACTACACCAGAATATACCAGAATCTCATAATTTATCACCGAACTCGTACCGAAATCGCGACTAACTGGCTCCGATTCTTCGGCAACTGGGTTTAAATGGCCTACACTTCTACCGACACCCTAACAAATTTGGTACTGTCTAGGGATGCTGGTCTCTCCGATACTTTGGATAAGACTCGCCGGACCGAGTAACCAGCATATATCACCTCTACGCCGCTTACCTTAGGTACTGCTCCACCTTACTGATTTCTTACTCAATTACCATCTTCCCATAGATGACGCCAATGTTAAAAGTGCACTTTCTGTTACAGATACTTTTAAGTTCTTTTCGGGTTCTTGGGGATGGTAGGGGTCTGATAAATTAGAGGCCCTGTATCTTATTTTCCCATTAACGTATCAAGTAAGCAGTACATTATTATCTAGTATCAATTCTCTAGACAGGTTTACTATTCATACTTTTGTTAAGCTTTTTCATAGTAGGTAATGCCGGAATTAATAATTACCTTCGCAGAGACTTGCTATCGATAACATAACATTATTGTGTTAATCACAAATTAATGTAACTTAACAAATTAAGAGTCACAGTACTCAGAATTTAAGAACGCTGCACTACGACGTCTCCACAGGCCGCAAATCGCCGAGACAGACAGACTGGCGATCCCGTCTCCTCGTTATGGGTTCCCTCAAAGGACTTTAGCATAAATGGGTCAAGATATTATGTCATTTATGTTGATGATGCTACAAGGTGGATCACTATTTATGTGATCAAAGATAAGTCAGAAGTGTTTAGTACATTTAAACACTATCATGCATATGCAAAAAGAATTATAGGACAAAAATTGAAGAGATTAAGATTAGATGGAGGGGGAGAGTGTTTCTCAAATGCATTCAGTGATTATTTGTGGAATGCAGGTATAAAGAGAGAAGATACTTGCAGGTACTCTCCTCAACAAAATGGTGTAGTAGAAAGGAGAAATATAACTCTTGTTGAGTTTGCAAGATCAATGATGAAAGAGAAGATTTGCCCTAATTATTGACACCATATGAAGCTTGGTGGGGTAAGAGACCTATAGTAGATCATTGCAAAGTATTTGGTTGCTTTGCCGATGCCTATGTTCCTTAACAATTAAGGCATAAATTGGAACCAAAGGCTGAAAAATATGTGTTCATTGGTTATGATGATAAGCAAATAGGATACAGGTTGTGGAGTTCATCTACAAACCAATTCCTTGTATCAAAAGATGTCACATTTGATGAGCAAGATACTTGGTACTCAGGTACAATAGTGCTTATGTAGGTCTTGAAGAAACATTGAATCAGATGTAACGTAAATCAAAGGTTCAAATTTTTGAGGAAGAAGAGAATAGTGAAGTGCTAGTTGAAAATGAAGAATTGCCAAGGTTTGATCACAATATGATGAACCAAAAACTTCAAGAAGTGGAGAACGCAGAAGTTCATCAAGGTACAAAAGACAACCTATAAGGTATAGCTATGAAACCTCTTTCTTGACAACTAAAGATTATGCTTATATAGTGAAAGCAGATGAAGACCCATCCACATATGATGAAGCCAAAGGAAAGGAGAATTGGGAAAAAGCGATGAAGGAAGAGTATGATGCACTCATTGACAATGAGACTTGGGAATTGGTACATAAACCAGCTAATTAGAAGGTAATTGTAAGTGGGTTTACAAAACAAAGAGATTTGCAGATGGAAGTGTGTCAAGGTACAAAGCCAGATTTGTTTTGAAAGGATATGCACAAACCTATGGTGTGGACTATGATGAAACATATAGTCCTGTTGCAAAGATGACAACCATAAGGACCCTTATAACAATTGTTGCATGCAAAGGTTGGAAATGATATCAATTGGATGTGAAGAGTGCATTTTTAAATGGTTATATTTCAGATGAAGTCTACATGGAACAATTAGATGGTTTCAAAAATCAATATAATCCAGGTTATGTGTGTAAGCTCAAGAAAGCTTTGTATGGCCCCAAGAGCATGGAATTATAGGCTTGTGAAGTTCTTGAGGGAACTTGGTTTCCAAGCATCAAAGGCAGATAGTAGCCTGCTAGTCAAAGCAAGTGAAGATGGGTTTATTTATGTTTGTATTTATATTGATGACATAATACTTATAGGTACAGATGAAAAAGCCATACCAATGCTTAAGAAGCAGATGGAGAAAGAATTCAAGATTAGTGACTTGGGAAATTTGTCATATTTCTTAGGAATGGAGATTTCATATACACAACATGAAGTATATGTGACTCAAGAAAGGTATTTCAAGAATTTTCTAATCAAGTTTAAAATGGAAGATTGCAGGATAGCACCAAATCCAATAAAAGTGAATCACAAATTGAGGAGATATGGAGGAGAAGAATTTAAAGACATGAAGATTTTTCAGAGTTTGGTGGGTAGCTTGATTTATGCTACATTAACAAGGCCTGATTTGTCATATGCAGTTGGAGTTTTGTCTCAATTCATGCATTGTCCTAGAAAGGAACATTGGATTGCAGGTCAAAGGGTGATTAGGTATATGAAGGGCACACTTAAAGAAGGTTTGTATTATGCGTTTACGTCACATACAAGGACCAAGATATATAGTGATGCAGATTGATTAGGTAAATCTGATGATAGAAGATCAACACATGGATACTTGTGTTATGTGGAAGATAATTCAATTTCATGGTGTTATAAGAAGCAACATACAATTGCTTTATCATCCATAGAAGCAGAGTACAAAGGTATGGTCAAAGGTGCAAAAGGAAGTCATATGGCTAAAAACTCTTATGAAGAGTTTTGATATCATTTAGACTACTTCTATCATTTGTGGAGATAACATGAGTTCTTTGTATTTGGTAGCTAACCCTGTGTTTCATGTTAGGACCAAGTATATTGAGATCCAATAACATTTTTTGAGAAAGAAGGTTGTTGAAAAAGATATAGAAATCATGCATACTACTACAACGGATCAACTTGCAGATATGTTGGCAAAAAGTTTGGATGGACCCAAGTTGTAGAGATTTCAAGGTTCGATAGGGATAAAGAAGATGTAGGTAATCACAATTGATGATTGAGGGGGAGCTGTTGGAGCAAGAAAATAATTGATGATTATATGAAGCTTAGGAGTGAAGAATTGAAGAAATGACTGAAGCCTAAGAGCATGAAGTGAAGTAGAGGTTCATAGAGAGATGTTCTATATACACACCTATATAAGCTTTGTAAATACTTCATGAATACTTGAAGTGATGATCAATCCACACTCATATGTATAGATAAACTTGTATATAGTGGATATATATATGAGAGATGAAGAATAGATAAGGTAGAGAGGATTAGATCATGAGTTGAATAAGTATTATCCATCAGATGTAAGATGAGTTGAATAGAAGAAGTTTTCTGAGAATTGCACGTCAATCTTTTCTCTATTTCTCCTTCTATGCTTGATCATTTTAGAAATCCTTTTGTATGTGTCTAAGCCCATAGTTAATGCATCTATAGTCAAGTTTTTAGAGTCCAATTGCAAAGAGTCTAAGAGAATTATGAGTAGGGACATTTGTATGTGTAAATGTGCTAAGTGACTTCTGAAACAGGTGCAAATTTGATGGTCAATGAATTGATCAAATCTCAATGTAGAGTGTAACGTTTCACACAAATGGACTCAAAATGTAATTTGGAAGGTAATCCATCTATGTATAAAAGAATTTGATAAAACGGGTTGTAGATTGAGAGAACCAAGTAGCTAAAGTTGCACATGTAAAAGTCATCTATAGAGAAAACCTGTTTCAGACATAGGTTTACTTATTGAAGTAACTATGAAGTTTTATAAGCTCTTTTGAAGAATTTTCACTTCTACTAGCTGTGGAAACATTAGATGAGTGTTATGAAAAATTCACATAGAAAACTTTAACCATTTCATAAGTCAATGAAAGAGTTTTGTGAAGAAAACTTTTCTGAGTGAAGTTACAATTAACACAGGTGATAGAGATTCATAGTTTGGTAAAGATTACCCAAAATTGAAGAAGGTTTTGGGTTATGCTTGATATAGAGGTGTTCTAAACTTAATTATATCTTCTCTCTTGGAGATTAATTTTTTCCATCAAATGTGTGCATAAGCAATGCACCCAAATATTCTGCAATGGTCCAATGAGGGTATCCTTTCATTCCATGCTTCATAGGGTGCCATACCATCCAAGGATTTGGATAGAAGCCTATTGAACAAGTAGGTGGCTGTGGAAATAATCTATACCCATAGGTAATTAGGTAGCTTCTTCTCATTCAACATAGACCTAACAGCTAGAACAATTAACATGTTCCTTCTCTCTACCACTCCATTCAATTCAGGACTAAATCTTGTTGTTACTTCCCTTTTTATGACTTTGTCCTATAGAAATGAATCAAATTCATGTGAAAAATACTCACCACCTCCATCAAATCTTATCCTCTTCAAGCTCCTTTCTATTTGGTTTTCAAATAGTGCCAAGTACTTTTTGAAACATCTAAATACCTCATCCTTATGATTCATGAAATAAAGAATTGTCCATCTACTATAATCATCAATAAATGAAACATGGTACCTTGAACCGGAGATTGATGGATCTTTGTTAGGACCCCACACATTAGTGTGTACAAGCTCCAAATAGTCTTCATGAATGTATCCCTTCCTGTTGAATGGTTGCATGTGAGCTTTGCCAAATTGGCATGCTCCACATTTGTATATCATATGTTGCTTGGTCACATTGGGAATGCCAAGCACACTTTGATCCCTGCATATTTGCTTGAGAGTTATTTCTCCTATGTGTCCTAGCCTTTTGTGCCATATTTCTAACTCAGATAAGGTTTGATCTCTATAATTGAATAGTGCTATGTTTCTTGTGTCTTCAATCTCAAATGTGAATAGTCTACCCAACTTCTCACCTTTAGAAATCCTTTTGAAGCCTTGTTGGTGATCCTCCAGATATGCTCCATGCTTATTGAATATGCTATGGACCTTTCTCGACAATTTGCCCAACATTGATTAGGTTTTTGGTTATAGTTGGCACATACAAAACTTTTCTCAAACGGTTCATGCTACCATCAGATGTTTTGAAATTTCCAATTTTCTTGACTGAATGTTTAGTATCATCACCTATTTGTACTTCATGCTTCCCTTTGGGTTCTTCAAGATTAGATAATAGAGGTACATTTCCAGCGACATGATTGGAACAATCTGAATCAATATAGAAAAAATGCTTATCATCTTTACCTTGTTCAGATGTCATGTTCATGATGAGTAGTGAATCTTGTCGGTCTTCAGTAGAGTTGTTGTAGTCCCTTCTTCCTCTAAAATCTTCTTGATAAATGTTGTTGTTGTAGCCTTGATTGTAGTTATGGTTGTAGTTGACTCCTCCATTATTGTATGTGCCTCTGGATTGTCCATGGCTTCCTCTAACAAAGCCTCTTCCCCTTTGATTCCTTGTATTCTTGAAGCATTCTTCCCTGTTGTGGTTGGTAAGACCACATATGTTGCAAGGTGAATTGTTGTAGGATCTCACTCGGCCTTGCTTTCCTCCTCTGACCCTTCCTCTAGCACCTCTACCTCTTCCTGCATAGTTAACTTGAGAGGTACTAGCCTCTTCTTCGTTCTTCTTGCTTTTACCTTTATCCTTAGCTTTATTCCTATCTGTATAGAGGGCATAAGATTTTTTATCTCTAGAGTTGTCACCATTCTTGTTGAGCTTTGTCCGATGGGTGAAGAGTTGTCCCATCAAGGTGTTGAGGTCAGGTATTTGCATATCCATGTAGAGGTCCATTGCTATGGTGAAGGACTGCCACTCATCATTATCTTTGATTCCATTAATGATCTACCTTACTATGTGTTCTTATTCTATCTGCTCTCCAATGCTTGCAAGCTGGTCAACCACATCTTTTGTCTTGGCCACGTAATTAGGCACTCCTTGCTTTGGTTGTTTCTTTAGAGTTGTAAATTCCATCCATAACTAGTTCTTCCTAGCACTTGTATTTGAGGAGAAATATGATGAGAGTACTTCTCAAGTCTCTTGGGAGGTCTCAAAATTCCTAATATGTGGTAATAAGAACTCAGAGATTACATTGAGTGGATTTGACTTGGCAAGAGCATCCTTTGCACACCATGTGGTCAACCTTTCTTGCTCTTCCCTTGTAGGTTGATGCTTGATCCTGAAGATTGGGATCCCTTCATCTCCTAAGATGTATCCATATAGACTTCTCCATTGAAGGTAGGATTGCATCCTGAGTGAACATTTTGAGTAGTTGTTTTTGTACAATTTGTCAATGAAGGATGGAAATCCATCTCCCATCTTGCTTGTTGTTGCTCTAATACCACTGTTGGAGGAGATGGTGGATAGTCACAAGACATGAAGTGGTGTTGCTAGATCCTACTTCACACCTGCTAAGAATGATTGCTGGAGAGTGTAGTGGGTCGTTTTGGCTATATAGTGATCATAAATAATCATGTATTTTGCTTATAACATGATCCACTAATCAATGGATCAAAACAGATAGGTAGGAGGTTGATCCAAGAGCAAAAAACTTACTATTTTAGTTCCTACACCTGTTCAATGTTTTGAACATTTCTTTGAGCATAGCAGTAATTGACTTAATTCCTTTTGGGGAACTCTAATTAACTTAGTACACTATCAATCATGCGTTATTCCATAAAAAATGATGGACTACAAGTAAAGAAATATGTTTAGCATGTCATAGCATCATCCCGATATTTACGAGCTGCGCTAACAATCAATAGACCAGTGAGCAAAGATATGTTAGTATCTCACGATTACAAGAGGAAATGCTAATGAAATTTTGTAGGAATGTAATAGAAAATATGGTGAATCTACCATGCTTGAAATCATAGAAAATAATCAACTATGCACTAAGAAAAAGCTCTAAGACGATCACTATTCTGATGGAGATATAACAGAGAGCTGAAATGAGAATGTAATGATCATATATGTATTAAATCATATACAAAAACAATATCATTGGCAATCATACATTGCTCAATGTGTGAGAGGTGAATGAGCTATGCGATAAGCTCTCACTTCAAAATGAATGTTATTCAAAATGTTTTCATGTGCTCGCGATACACGTGGGTCCTTTTGATCCTCTTTTTATAGTTGTAATTTGGAGCCAAAGTTTGAATTCAAATTCAAACATCTACCTAAAACATGAATCCTAAAGTATAAGATAGATTCCCTCATCACTCAACAACCAAATGATTCATGATTTTAGAGCTTCCTAACTCCACATGGATGTGAACCAGTTTTACAAGGGTAACTGTGAAGGATTATTACAAGAGATTGATCGTATGAAGCCTCGCACAAGTTATGCCAATAGATCTAGCATGACCTAATTAACCAAGTACGTGGGCTTGGTTTTAATTACACCAATAGCTCCTCCTCTAGCCTAACATGATTGTTCTTTATTCCAATCATAAGTTTGAACCTGTTCATCTTTGTTTCATCCAATGACTTTGTGAGTATATCTGCACACTGTAAATGAGTTGATACATATGCTAGTTGAATATCTTTGCTAAACAGTTTCTCCATTATATAATGATAGTGCACTTCAATGTGCTTAGTTCTTGCATGATATATAGGATTAACGCCAAGTGAAGTAAGCTAGTGTTGTCTCCAAAGATTATTGGAGTGTAAGAGTGTATCTTCAAATCTGCATATAGTTGCTTAAGCCACATACCTTCTTGATTTGCATTCGCCAAACCTCTATATTCTACTTCTATGGAAGATAGTGCCACAATTGGTTGCTTCCTAGACGACCATGATATAAGCTTTGAATGTGCAATGGATAGGTAACCTAAAGTTCTCCTGTTGTCATTGTTGGAGCCAGCCCAATCTACATCAGAATACATCTTTAGATCTATGTCAGAAGTGAAGGGATAGAATAACCCTTCATTCATTGTCCCCTTTAGATATTTAAGCATCCTTTTTCTAGCTTCCATATGAGGCTTCCTTGGTGCATGCATAAATGGACTCAATGTACTTAACCCATAGGCAATGTCTACTCTTTTTAAACTAGCATAATTGAGACTTCCCACTAGTTGTTGATAACGTGCAACATCATCAAGTAGTTCTCCTTCATGAGAACTTAGCTTATGGTTGAGTTCCATAGGAGTACCTACACAGTATTCTCCATTTTGAAATTTACCAACACATCATATATGTATTTCCTTTGAGTGATAAATATATCAGAATCTGTGTACACAATCTCTAAGCCAAGAAAGTAGGGTAATAAACCAAGATCAATGATTTTAAATTCTTCCATTAATTGAGCCTTTACCTGCTTGATGCCACTAGCATCATTCCCTATAATAATGATGTCATCTACATGGACACATAAGTCAATAACATCTAAGTTGTTCTTCTTAGAAAATAAAGAAGAATCTGCCTTGCTTGCCACAAAGCTTTGGTCTTGCAAATAAGTAACAAGCCTATGGTTCCAAGCTCTAAGAGCTTGCTTGAGACCATAGAGTGCCTTCCTTAGCTTGCATACATACCCTATTATATCTTCATCTTCAAAACCTCGTGGTTGTGCCATATATGCTTCTTCTGAAATCCATCCATTTAAGAATGCATTCTTGACATCTAACTGATATAGGTTCTAATTTTTAGAAGCAACAAGACTTAGCAAAACCCTAATTGTTGGCATCTTTGCTACAAAGTGCAAAACTTTCTTCATAGTCCACTCCATGAGTTTGGGCGAGTCCCTTTGCTACCAATCTTGCCTTCTACAAGTTTATAGAGCCATCTGAATTCTTTTTTATTTTGTATATCCACGTGGATCCAATTACGTTCATCCCTAGCTTCTTGAGAACTAGATCCCTAGTATGATTTTCCTCAAGTGCTTCCACTTCTTCTTGCATGGATTCTCTCCATTATTTTTTCTTCCATGTCTCTTCAAATGAAGAAGTCTCTTCTGCCATAGAGTCTTTAGTGATATACACAGAATGCTTGGTGACTAATGATGTATCATAGCCATACTTTATGGGCTTTTTTCTTTCTCTTTGTGATCTCTTTAATGCTTGATTTGAAGAATCTGGTATGTCTTCTAATTGCTTGAGTTATCTTGCCTCTTAACTTTTTCCAAGCCTTGAAGTCAACCTGTGCTTCATCCTCTGAGTTGACATCTTTTGCTAAGTGTTGATCTTCTTGAGTGAGTGTTGGAAAAGCATTTTCCAAATCATATTCTAACTTGACTTTCCTGCAATCATCTACAAACCATGAATTATTTTCATCAAACACTACATCCATACTAACTATAAATGCTTTAGTGGGATTGCACAGCCTATAGCCCTTTTGGTTTTGATCATACCCAATAAATATACATTTCTTAGCTCTAGGGTCAAGTTTTCCTCTCATTTATGAGGGAATGTGTGCATAAGCAATGCAGCTAAATATTTTGTAATGGTCCAGTGAGGGTCTCATATCATTCCATGCTTCATAGGGTGTTATACCATCCAAGGATTTGGATGGGAGCCTATTGACCAATTAGGTGGCTATGGAAATAGCCTCTACCAATAGGTAATTAGCTAGCTTCTTCTCATTCAACATAGACCTAGCAGCTTCAACAGTTAACATGTTCCTTCTCTTTGCCGCTCCATTCAATTCAAGAGTATACCTTCTTCTTACTTCCCTTTTTATGCCTCTGTACTGTAGAAATGAATCAAATTCATGTGAACAATACTAACCACCTCCATCAGATATGATCCTCTTCAAGATCCTTCTTGTTTGGTTTTCAACTAGTGCGAAGTACTTTTTGAAACATGTACATACCTCATCCTTATGCTTCATGAAACAAAGGATTTTCCATCTATTGTAATCATCAATAAGTGAAACATAGTACCTTGAACCTGATATTGATGGATCTTTGCTAGGACCCCATAGATCAATGTGTACAAGCTCCAAATATTCTTCATGAATGTATCCCTTCCTGTTGAATGGTTGCCTATGAGCTTTGCCAAATTGGCAAGCTCCACATTTGTATATCATATGTTGCTTGGTCACATTCGGAATGCCAAGCACACTTTGATCCTTGCATATTTGCTTGAGAGTTCTTTCCCCTATGTGTCCTAGCCTTTTGTGCCATATTTCTAACTCAGATAAGGTTTGATCTCTATAATTGAATAGTGTTATGTTCCTTGTGTCTTCAATCTCAAATGTGAATAATCTACCAGACTTCTCGCATTTAGAAATCCTTTTGAAGCCTTATTGGGGGTCTTCCACATATGCTCCATGCTTAGTGAATTTGACCTATAGACCTTTCTGAACAATCTCCCCAACACTAATTAGGTTTTTGGTTATAGTTGGCACATATGGAACTTTTCTCCAAAGGTTCATTCTACCATCAGATGTTTTGACATTTTTAATTTGCTTGACTAAGTGTTTAGTATCATCACCGTTTTGTACTTCATGCTGTTAGTATATGATCAATGTCTACCCCTCATGATTGTATGCACATTTTGTAAGGCCCCCTTTATGAGGAGAAGCCAAGCGTGCATTACCCAATTGATGGGAATCCCAACTTGAATGTTGGATGAAGGTCATATTGGACCATGTAAGGTATTATAAGGAAAGGGAGTTACCAGGGTCCCCAATTGTGGGGTCCGGGGCAGCGGTGAGCAGCCCCGGCTGGGGGGTCCAAGGGGGCCAGCGGGCCCCCTGGCTGGGGGGTTCCATGGAATATTCCCTGTCGGAGTCAAAAATCATTTATATTTGTTAGGTCGGTTCAACCAGTCTAAGCCGTGTATGGCAATTACGCGGGCAGTGGCCGCCCACGCTCTATCGCCCATGTATAGCCGTCCATGGCAGGCCACCCATGATCCTATATATACATGACTTCTGCACTACCTAAGACACTGAGTTGAGCCAGCATACCTCTACCTTATATCTCCCTATCTAGAGTTGTCTAGATCACCATTTAAGCTCTACCTTGAGAGCGCACGGGTGGACAACGCCATCATCTTTGTACTTGTTGCTAGTAGAAAATTGTTGAGATTCTCCTATATCTGTTATCTTCTCTGCTATTGCTCCTGTGTTATATTGCGTAACTATTGTCTTACATGGTATCAGAGCTGTAAGGTTCGAATAGCTTGAGAAGTATCATTATTTTAGCCTACTAGCAGACCAGAATATCAGTAGATTATTCGAGTGATTACATGATGGCTTCATCGTCGAACACTAGTCTTGGTGCTTCAGCTAATGTTAATGCTGCACCTATTCGAATTCGTCCACCTGCATTCACTGAAGGGAAGCTGGATGGAACCAACTATACACTCTGGAAGTTCAAAATTTCTGCAATTTTGGACTCCTATGAATTACTTGACACTGTCATGGGACCGATGGGATTGGATCCAGAGCCTATACCAGTTGAAGATCCAGCAAATTCAAGATTGATGATTCAGCCAGATCCAGATCTTCTACGAGCTTGGAAGAGGCGGAATGCTGATGCATTATGTGCGATTGTCACTAGTGTAAGTGATTCTGTGCTTACTTTAGTTCAACATACTACTAAAGCACATGAGGCTTGGGGCATATTGGCTCGACAATATGAGACCAAGAACCACACTAGGATACAAAATTTAGAAAATCAGTTGGCAAATGAAAAGCATTCTGATTTTGAAAAGGCTGAAGATTTTATCAAACGGATAAAGCATCTTCAAGATCAATTGGCTGCAGTTGGTGTTGTTATAACACCAGAAGAGCTGGCTCAAAGATCTGTACGTGTTCTTCCAGCAAAGTATGATGGATTAGTAACAGCCCTTAACACTCAAGTAAGGCCAACTCCTCTTACATTTGAAGAGTTTTGTGCCATGCTTTTAGAAGAAGAGATGCGGCTGAAGAATCGGCAAAGTACAACTGATGCTGCATTCTCAGCAAATGCAAAAGGTAAAGGCTCTTCAGAGGGATCAAAGAAGAAGCCAAAGAAGAAAAAGTTCACAGGAAGTTGCTTCTATTGTGAAAAGAAAGGCCATGCCATCAAGGATTGCAGAAAGAAGTAAGCTGATGAACGGAATGGGACTGTAAAATCATCATGGAAGAACAAAGAGTCTGCAAACAACACAGAGCTGGAACTTTGGGTAGCTATTGAAGAGGTATGTTCATCTGCTCAAGCTCGTGTTGATGAGCCATGGATTTTAGATAGTGGAGCTTCTCGCCATATGACTAGTAAAAAGGATTGGTATAGTTCCCTAGTGCCTCTGCGGGAATCCATCAATGTAGTGGTGGGAAATGACTCCAAGTGTCCAACTGAAGGAACTGGAACCATCTCTTTTATCACTTCTCCAGGTGTTGAGAAAAAGTTATCCGATGTTCTCTATGTACCTACACTCAAAAGAAATTTGTTGTCAGTTTCTGCAATAACAGATCGAGGACTCGAAGTTCACTTCAATAAGAGTGGTGCGGAAATCATGGATTCATCAGGTAATGTTGTAGGTAAAGGCATACGACGGGATAACTTGTATGAGTTAAGTGCTTTAACTGCTATAGAAGATAAAGATGTAAGCAGGTTATGGCACCAACGATTTGGGCATCTCGGATTTGCAGTTTTGAAGGAGATGCAACGAACAGGGATGGTTGCTCATTTGCTTGCATTTTCAGAGTTGCAGGATCCTTGTGAAGCTTGTATGATGGGCAAGCAACAACGAAAGGCATTTCCAAGAGAGACCAGCAATCGATCTCAAGCTCCTCTAGAGTTGGTACATGCTGATCTCTGCGGTAAAATGTCTACACCTGCTTTAGGAGGATCTTTCTACTTCTTGCTGTTAGTCGACGATTATAGTAGAAAGATGTGGGTTTATTTCATTCGAGAGAAGGCTGATGCTTTTGAAAAATTTAAAACGTGGCATAAGTATGTAGAAAATGAATCAGGAAGGAAACTGAAGAAATTTAGAATAGATAGAGGAGGTGAATTCTTGTCAACAGAATTCAACAATTACTGTAAGGAGCATGGTGTGAAAAGGCAACTTACCACAGCTCCTCAATCGAAGCTACACAAAAGCACTAAAGGGGATGACTCCTCAAGAAGCATATTCCGGTAAAAAGCCTTCAGTTTTGCATTTCAGAATTTTTGGTTGTTTCTGTTATGCACATATTCTTGACTCAACAAGATCAAAGTTGGATTCAAAAAGCAAAAAGTGTGTCTTCCTAGGATATAGTGAAGAGTCTAAAGCATACAGGTTATGGGATCCTGAGGCAAGGAAGATTTTTGTCAGCCGAGATGTGGTGTTTGATGAACGACCACACTTAGTAGAAGATAAAGGTAAATCTACTATCTCATCAAATGGAGAAATATCTCACCTTGTGCCTATCAAAAGACAGGGTAAAGTTGAGGAGGAGGAAACATCTGATGGAGAAATTTCCTCAATAAAAAGCCAACCAGTTGTAGCTGCACAGCGTAAGCCACTACCGAAGTGGGCACAACAGCTCTTTGATGATCACAATCCACATGTAGATGTACTAGAATCATCATCAAATGGATTACGAAGATCAAAGAGAATAGAGGAGCAAAGAAGAGCCTCAGAACACATTGTCAACATGGCTCTAATGGCAGATATCATGGGTTCGATAAAGGAACCTACCACCATTGAAGAAGCCATTGATGATCCAGGTTGGAGAGCGGCAATGCAGTCTGAGTATGATAGTATACTCAAAAATGATACATGGGATCTAGTCGACTTGCCGCCAAAGAAGAAGGTAATAGGTACTAAATGGATTTGGAAAGCTAAGTATAAAGTTGATGGAACATTAGAAAAGTATAAGGCACGACTAGTTGCACAGGGTTTTTCACAGATTGAAGGGTTTGATGTTCAACAAACTTTTGCACCAACAGCACGCATGACAACTATTCGGACGGTACTTGCAGTAGCTACACAAAAGTCCTGGCCTATTTTCCAGATGGATATCAAATCTGCATTTTTGAATGGTCACCTCAAGGAGGAGGTATATGTATCTCAACCAACAGGTTTTGAGGTCACCAATTCAGAAAATAAAGTTTGCAGGTTGAAGAAAGCTTTATATGGACTTAAGCAAGCTCCACGAGCTTGGTACCAACGAATAGATCATTTTTTCAAAAATATGGGTTTTGAAAGAAGTACTTCTGATGCTAACTTGTATGTAACGAAAAGGGATAGCAAGCTAGTTGTTGTCATTGTATATGTAGATGATTTGATCATTACAGGAGATCATCAGGAACTCATCAATCAAACTCGGATCAGCTTGGGAACTGATTTTGAAATGACAGACTTAGGTCTACTCCATTTTTGTCTGGGAATTGAAGTATGGCAAAGGAAGGATGGCATTTTCATCTCACAACAAAAATATTCCAAAGAAATTCTCAAGGCATTTGGAATGATGGACTGCAAACCAATTAGCACACCTATGGAGGTAAATCATAAGCTATCTATGGATGATAACATGCCTGATGTAGATGCTAAGAAGTATAGGAAGCTCGTTGGAAGTCTTATTTTTCTGTGCAACACTAGACCAGACATTTGCTATGCTGTTGGAGTGTTAAGCAGGTTTTCCAACAAACCTAAGGAGAGTCACTGGAATGCTGGTATGCGAATTCTAAGGTACATTGCAGGAACCTTGGATTTTGGTATTTTGTATACCACAGGTGATACACTCCAAGGATATTGTGACTCAGATTGGGCTGGAGATTGTGATTCTAGAAAATCAGTTTCTGGATATTGTTTCTCACTTGGTTCATGAATATTTTCTTGGGTAAGTAGGAAGCAGCCAACTCTCGCACTCTCCTCCACTGAAGTAGAGTACAAAGCAGCTTGTTTTTCTTCTTTTGAGGCAGTCTGGTTAAGGAGAATTCTTGCAGATCTAGGCTTTCCATCAAATATGCCAATTGTACTCAAGTGTGATAATCAAAGTTGTATGGCTATTGCAAAGAACCCATTATTTCATGCTCGCACCAAGCACATAGAAGTACAGTACCATTACATTCGTGAGCTAATTGAATATGAAATTGTGGAGCTAGAATATTGCCCAACAGAGGCAAATTGTGCTGACATATTCACTAAAGCACTTGGAAGAGAGCAGCTCAACAAGCATCTTCAACAGATGGGCATAGGACCGAGACCTACTTGATTTATCATCGGTAAACATTGAGGGGGGGTGTTAGTATATGATCAATGTCTACCCCTCATGATTGTATGCACATTTTGTAAGGCCCCCTTTATGAGGAGAAGCCAAGCGTGCATTACCCAATTGATGGGAATCCCAACTTGAATGTTGGATGGTCATATTGGACTGTAGTACCCCTAGGCATGCAGGAGGACTGAAGAAAGTAGAAGAGAAAGTCAAGCAATGGAAAGGCAATTGTTTGTAACTTGTAGGCTTGTGATACCTCTTTAGATAAGTAACGGTTCTCGAGATTGGGAGAAAAGCTCTCAGATGCCTCGGGTTGTAGCTTCAGGGAGTGCTCTGTTCCATTACATGGTCATCGGTCATATTTGAGTTCTGCTTTCACTTTGGGTGCCACCTCGATCGATTTGTTTTACTACTCTCTCTCCCCCTCCTCTCTCTCCTTTCCCTTCTCTCGGTTCCTCTTCCCCTTCTCCCTTTTTCTTTCTTTCTTTTTCTCTCTCTCTCTCTCTCCCTCTTACTCTCTCTCTTCCCTCTCTCCCCGTTGCCTCTCTCTCTCTCTCCCTCTTTCTCTATCCCTCTTTCTTTCTCTTTCTCTCTCTCTCTCTCCCTCTTTCTCTCTCTCTCTTCCCTCTCTCCCTGTTGCTTCTCTCTCTCTCTCTCTCTCTCTCTCTCTCTCTCTCTCTCTCTCTCTCTCTCTCTCTCTCTCTCTCTCTCTCTCTCTCTCTCTCTCTCTCTCTCTCTCTCTCTCTCTCTCTCTCCCTCTCACTCTCTCTCTTCCCTCTCTCTCCGCTACCTCTCTCTCTCTCTCTCTCCCTCTCACCCACCCCCGCCCCCTCAACCCGCAGCCCTCCGCCCACCACCCCCGCCCCCTCACCCCGCAGCCCTCCACCCACCACCACCGCCCCCTCACCTCGCAGCCCTTTGCCCACCACCCCCGCCCCCTCACCCCGCAGCCCTCCGCCCACCACCCCGCCCCCTCACCCCGCACCCTCCGCCCACACCCCCCGCCCACAACCCCCGCCCACCCCCCCCGCCCTCACCCCCCGCCCACAACCCCCGCCCACCCCCCCGCCCACACCCCCCGCCCACAGCCCCCGCACACCCCCCCCGCCCACACCCCCCGCCCACCCCCCGCCCACCCCCCCCCGCCCACACCCCCCGCCCACACCCAAAGCCCACAACCCCCGCCCACCCCCCCGCCCACACCCCCCGCCCACAACCCCCGCCCACCCCCCCGCCCACAGCCCCCGCCCACCCCCCCCGCCCACACCCCCCGCCCACACCCCCCGCCCACAACCCCCGCCCACCCCCCCCGCCCACACCCCCCGCCCACAACCCCCACCCACCCCCCCGCCCATACCCCCCGCCCACACCCCCCGCCCACACCCCCCGCCCACAACCCCCGCCCACACCCCCCGCCCACACCCCCCCCCACAACCCCCGCCCACAACCCCCGCCCAACCCCCCCCCCCCCCCCCCCCGCCCACACCCCCCCCCCACACCCCCCGCCCACACATGCACCTACACACTCTCCCTCATGCACACATGCGCACGTTTACACATACATGCACACATGCGTACATTCACATGCACATACAACCATTCATATACACACACACCCACAGAATTACACACACACCCACGTGCACACACACACACTTGCACATACATACCCATCCTCACACACATACACCAGTACATATACACACATCCACACACCGACACATTCTTACTCACACCCCCCCACATGCACACACCCCCACACCCTCACACATGCATTACACACACCCACACACACACGCTATTCAGATGTACAACTCAAAGAACTCAATTCTCGAAGTCAAGCATACTCTCAAGGCTATGCACCATAAGGTCAAGGCTTGTGGCAACATGGAAGCTGCAGAAGAAGGGTGCCTTGGCATATCGAAGATGGAAAACTTTTACTGGAGCTCAAAAGGTGCTACACATGATGGTGGGGAAATGATTTCCCTCACATAGTCATTTACTCTGCATGTTTGAAGCAAATATCTAAGTGGGGAATTTGAGGTCATACATCACTTCCAAGGCAGGAGATTGGTCTCTAAATGGGCTTGACGGCAGTGATTTTAAAAGACTTTATGGTTATAAGGGGTAAAAGATAAAAGTAAAAAAAAAAAAAGGCTATTGCATGCCAACCATTCACGGCGAGTACCTATTCTTGTGGATCCAATTCAAATCAAGGGAATAATTGACCTACCCCTTCAATTTTGGGCAATCCACCGGAGCGTGATTAGTGGACGTGAAGTAAGGCCCTCTTGGCCTATTGGGGCCTATAAAAACAATGGATTTGTGCTCATTGGGGTACAATTTGGAGAGATACAGTGGTTCATACATACGTGCAGAAGACCTCTCTTGCACTATGTGGTTTCAAGCCTATTGTAGGAGCTACTCTGTAGTGTGGATACAGAGGGTAGGCTTCTCAGTGGAGGGCTATGAGCACTATAGTGTAAGAGAGTGGCTTGGATTTTGTTCTTTTCAGTGAGTCAGTGTGGTTGTTAAGCTCTATTCTATTGAGAAATTCTCCTCTGCTTGTATTGAGCTGCGTTGTCTGCATAGAGTGACAGTGTTTGTCTGCATAGAGTGCAAGGAAGCTCTGAGCATTAGTCTTGAGCATTTCTTGGACAAATCTTGTAATCATTTGATTCGAATCAAGAAGTGTATGGTTTTCCTTGGTCATTGGTTGTCCACATTTTCTGAAGTATTTACCACTCCGCGCAATCCTTGTTATCTGCCTGCTCACAGAAATGTTAAAGGGTATACTTCCCTAAAGAGAACCCCCCTTGAGTAGGTGACGTACTGGATGTGATTAATCTTCATTCTCTACTTTTGTTAAAAGCGGATACCCCAGTACCTCCTCTACAGTTTGGCACGCCCGGTGGGACCTTTGCATTTCTGTGAGAGGTATTTTTGCCCTATTACATTGGCAAGTAGGTACATGACCCATACACGAGCAGATAAGAAGTCTCTTCGTGTTCGGAGGAGCCTTAACAAGTTAGCAATAACCACGGCTAGTGAGTCTACCTCCCCTCTGCCCTCCCTAAATTTATCTATTGATTTGGGTGCGACACCATTGTCAAAAGAGAGGTATAGGAGAACTCTAGACTTCTCCTCAGATACGTCAGAAGAAACACCAGTACAAATGGAGGATCTCTCTCATTTACTCTCCAGATTAAACATCAAATTCCCTAGCTTCAAGGGACAAGCTTATGAGGATGCTGATGATCATGTGAGGAGATTCATCTCTTTATGCCGTGGACGAGGTCTGCAGAATAGAGAGGATGCAATGTTGGCACTTTTTCCATCCACATTGGAGGGTCTTGCAGATAAATGGTATAGTCAATATGCAGATGGCCATTTCACTACATGGGAGGCTCTGAAGGTGGAATTCTCACAGACATTCCGACCAAGTGATTCCTCAGAAAGACCTCTAGACCAGCTAGAGAACCTGAAGCTAAGGCCAGGTGAATCCTTTCATGAACTTCAAACTAGAACAAAAGCACTTGTTGCACGACTACCACATGCTCCAGGTGATTTCTTGGTTAAAAAGTGGATTGAGAAGGCTCTGCCCAGGTCATCTCAGCAGAAGCTTCGTGAGTCTCTTAGATTGGATGCCACCCTCAATGATTTTGTTGCAGTGGCATCACGCATTGAAGAAGCAAGGCAACATTTTGAAGGAGATACACACTCAAAGTATGCTGCAGACCTGGATCCTGTTGAGCAACTGAGGAAGGAACTGGAAGCATTGAAAATTTAACCAAATCAACAAGAAGAGAAGGTCTTGCCACCACTACGTCGCACTGATGATGAAGTAGCTCAACTTCGCCGAGAGTTAGAAGATTTGAAGACCACTCAGGATATAAGGAGACAAATTTGGTGTACAATCTGTAACAACAATGGACACTCCAATGCTAATTGCCCTATTAAGGTAAGCTGTCAATTTTGTGGAAAGGATGGTCATGAAGCCAGAGATTGCTACTACCTCAAGGGTACACAACAGAGAGGTAACCCTCAAAATTTGGATTCATATTATGCTAGTACTTCAAATACATCTAATAGGGAGGAGAATCGGCCCACAAAGCCTAGATACAATAGACCTTTGATGTGCTATCATTGTGGTGAGTATGGCCACATGCAAAATCGGTGTTCTCTTCCAGAAGATGCGCCTCCTTGTCAACATTGTCTAGAGGCCAAGGATCATTATACTAAAGATTGCCCAAGAGGTCGTCCTGCTCCAATCCACATGATTGCAGTCTCTCCACATGAAGAAGTGAAAACCACTCAGACTTATGCGGTTTCATCCTCTACTATGCCCATAATGACTAGAGCTAGGCAAGCAGCTGTAACCCAGAGAAATGAACAACAAGGATTTCATAATAAAGAGGAGGAAAAGAAGTCTGGATGGAAGGATCAAGTAGAAATTGAAGGAGCTTATGATAAGATGACTACTTCTCTAAAGGGCCAACCAACAAGTCTGCGAGGAAACACTCAGGAGGTAAACATTGAACAGATCTTGAAAGGTATTCATCACAAGGTTAGTCTATATGAAATTATAAGGATGGATTCAAAAATAAGAAGTGACTTACTGAAGATTATACACTCTGCTCACTTAGTCCAATCACCTAGTATAGATGGATTCATGGTTGATTTTCCCCCTGCACCCTTAGCAGACTACCAAAGTTCAAGATTATCAGTTTGTATAAAGGATGAAGCTCTTACAGGTGTGATCATAGATGGAGGCTCTGGTATCAATTTGATGCCAGATTTTACAATGAAGAAGCTAAATTTGAACCCCACCAAAATGGCACCATTTACAGTTACACTAGCAGATCAACATCGGGTTGCGCCTCTTGGCATTATTGAAAAGGTACGGATGATAGTACAGGGTTGCCACTTTGTGTTGGATTTTGTTGTTATTGCACTTCCACAGGAGACTTCCTATCCTTTGCTCCTGGGGAGACCTTGGCTGAGACAAGCAAAAGCTTTGCAAGATTGGGGGAAAAATAAACTATGGATTTCAACTAGCACCAATAGCCAACTGCAACTACACTTGGAAGAAGGATTTGATTCAGGAAAAACCACTGGATATACTGTGGATACTCAGGTAATGCCCTCTCTACCCCAAGAAGATGATACATTGTTAAATTGGATGATGGGAAGTGCAGAGTGTTGCACAGTGGAGATCAATGAAATTGAGGAAGAAGTTGTAGATAAGGAAATTACAGGAAAGGGCAATGAAGACCACAAGGTGTTGGAGAATGAGCAATTGAAGGAAAATACAAGCTTTGAGAAGGCAACCAATATAAAAGTATCAGAGAGGGAAGATTATGAACCGAAGAGCAGAGAAGATCTTCCTTTTGTAGATATACCTCAAGGATGGATGAAAGAGAATGTTGCAGAATATAAATTAAAATCCACTCCTGCATATAGTGGAGATGATTTCTCAAGCAAGACCAGTCCTGAAACATTGGTTCAAGAAGTAAATTTAGGGGATGAAGAGAACCCTCAAATGGTCCATTTGGCATCCTAGTTGTGGCATTATCCTCCCTTGCTACAGAAGGTAACTTCTTTGCTTTTCACTTATAAAAGTGTCTTCGCATGGTCCTACAAAGATCTAACAGGGATACCAGAAGAGCTTGGGTTACATCGGATACCCTTAGTTGAGGGAGCCGTGCCTGTAAGAAGTAGGCCATATCGACTCAATCCGAAGTATGCAGAGGTGGTAAAAGCAGAGATTACAAAACTAGAAGAAGCGGGTATAATTGTTCCAGTAGAACATTCCAGGTGGCTTTCTTCTATGGTTATTGTGCCCAAGAAAAATAGTGGAAAAATAAGAGTATGTGTTGATTTTCGCGCTTTGAATAAAGTGACTATTCAAGATGGATTTCCTCAGCCTTTCACAGAGTAGGTGCTTGAGGAAGTAGCTGGTCACACTTTGTATAGTTTCTTGGATGGTTTTAGTGGCTACAACCAGATAGTAATTCACCCTGATGATAGGGACAAAACAACCTTTGTCACTCCCTCGGGCACTTATGTCTATACTCGAATGGCTTTTGGTTTGAAGAATGCACCAGCTTCATTTACTAGAACGATGTATCTGATATTGGGCAAATGGTTAACAACCTTTCTACGCATTTTCATGGATGACTTTTCAGTATTTTCAGGTACAGATAGAAGAGCAGCAGTTCAAGATTTCCATGAACATTTGGAAAATCTAAAAGAAATTTTTGAGCAATGTCTCAAAACAGGTTTGAAATTGAATCCTGATAAATGTCACTTTTTGGTCACTAAGGGTACTCTTCTTGGTCACATAGTATCTGCTGAAGGTATAACTGTTGACCTTGCAAAGGTTACTGCTATTCTTTCCATGCCAATTCCACAAAGTCCAAAGGAAGTGCAAAGTTTCTTGGGCCATGCAGGGTATCACAGAAGATTCATTAGGATGTATTCGGAAATTGCTAAGCCCTTGTCAAGGCTTACCAGCAAAAAGATCCCTTTCTCATGGAGTGCTGAAGCTGACAAAGCATTTTGTGAACTAAAGTTGAGGCTATGTACTGCTCCACTTTTAAGTGTTCCTAATTGGTCATTGGAGTTTCATGTGCATACAGATGCTAGTCTTCATGCTGTTGGTGCAGTTCTAGCTCAACCATCATCACATAAGGTTGATAGACCTATCTCCTATGCCAGCAGACTACTCAACCAAGCTGAAAGGAATTACAGTACGACGGAAAGAGAAGGTTTGGCTATCGTATTTGCTCTTCAGAAGTTCCGACACTATCTCCTTGGTGTACATTTCATTGTTATTTCTGATCATCAGCCCTTGAAGTATTTGATAAACAAGCCTAGAGTAGCTGGAAGGATTTGGAGATGGTTACTCCTATTTCAAGAATTTAATTTTGATATTCATATTAAGCCAGGAAAAGAGCACTACATGGCAGATCAAGTGTCCAGGACGGCAATGAGCGAGAAGGCAACAGGTATCAATGACGAACTGGTCGATAGCGATCTCTTCTTGATAGCAATTCGGACTGGTTGGTATGATGAAATTCCCCTAGTTCTTACTACTGGAAAGATCCCAGAACACTTGACACCTGTAGAAAAGAGAAGATTGCTCCTGAAAACCAAGGCATATTCTCTTATAAATGGAAATTTATATAAATACTGTCAGGATGATATATTGAGAAGATGTGTCTATCTAGAAGAGGTAAATCTTTTGCTGGATGCTGCACACAATGAAGGACACGTAAAGGGGGAAGAATCGGCTCGTAGAATCATTCACAAAGGGTTATGGTGGCCTCATATTTTCAAGGATGCAATCAAGTTTGCAAAAGAATGCCACATCTGTCAGAGATGTGCTCCCGCGCCAACCAGATTGAATTTCCAACCATTGGTCATATGTACAGGATGGCTCCCATTTGAACGATGGGGTCTTGATTTCATAGGACCAATTAGTCCAACTGGTCAACCTGGAGGAAAAAAGTATATTTTGATGGCCACATGTTATGCCACTAAATGGATAGAAGCTAAAGCTACTGTGGACTGCACGGCTTTAACAGTAGCCAAATTCTTGTATAAACGTATTTTCTCAAGATTTGGTTGCCCACTAGAAATTACTAGTGATAGGGGCACACATTTTGTAAGTCAATTGCTCCAGTTTATATTTGATAGGTACAAAGTCTTCCATAAAAAATCTTGTGCCTACTACCCCAGGGCAAATGGCCAAGCAGAGAGTTCCAATAAGATTTTGATTGGACTGCTTCGCAAATTATCTTTCGATCATCAAAGCTCCTGGCCGCTAGCACTGATCGGTGCAATTTGGGCTTTCAGAACCACGAAGAGGGGAAACACAGGCGAGACTCCATTTTAGTTAGTATATGGGAAAGAGGCATTGGCACCATTTGAGTTCATTATCAGAAAGGAAATAGGAAACAAAACCATTGGAATTGAACCCCCCATTCAAAGATTGGTGGCATTAGAAGAGTACAGAGAAGAAGCAATGCAGAAACTTCTGGTGACACAAGAAGAGCGCAAGAGATTGCATGACAGGTATCTGAGATCCAATGAAGTTCAGGAAGGGTCTATGGTTTTAGTGCATCAGGTTCCACCAATTCAAACTAAATTGGCACCCAAGTGGATAGGACCTTATAAGGTAATCGAGGTATTGCCACATGGCGCAGTGCATCTGGAAGATCTACAGGGTAAAAGGATTCCCCTGGTCAACATCTCCAGGGTGAAGAAGTATCTGAATTAGGTCAAAATGGAAACATTCCACCCCTTGTACATACCGTGTTTCTTTACAGTAATTGCAGCATAACTAGATCTCTTTGAAATAAGTAGAATAAGGGAGAAATTGCACCAGGGACGGTGCAAAAGGTTGATGTGGGGGTCTGTAGTACCCCTAGGCATGCAGGAGGACTGAAGAAAGTAGAAGAGAAAGTCAAGCAATGGCAAGGCAATTGTTTGTAACTTGTAGACTTGTGATACCTCTTTAGATAAGTAACGGTTGCCGAGATTGGGAGAAAAGCTCTCAGATGCCTCGGGCTGTAGCTTCACGGAGTGCTCTGTTCCATTACACGGTCATCGGTCATATTTGAGTTTTGCTTTCACTTTGGGTGCCACCTCGATCGATTTGTTTTACTACTCTCTCTCCCCCTCCTCTCTCTCCTTTCCCTTCTCTCGGTTCCTCTTCCCCTTCTCCCTTTTTCTTTCTTTCTTTCTTTCTCTCTCTCTCTCTCTCTCTCTCTCTCTCTCTCTCTCTCTCTCTCCCTCTTACTCTCTCTCTTCCCTCTCTTCCCGCTGCCTCTCTCTCTCTCTCTCCCTCTTTCTCTATCCCTCTTTCTCTCTCTCTCTCCCTCTTTCTCTCTCTCTCTTCCCTCTCTCCCCGTTGCTTCTCTCTCTCTCTCTCTCTCTCTCTCTCTCTCTCTCTCTCTCTCTCTCTCTCTCTCTCTCTCTCTCTCTCTCTCTCTCTCTCTCTCTCTCTCTCTCTCTCTCTCTCTCTCTCTCTCTCTCCCTCTCAATCTCTCTCTTCCCTCTCTCCCCGCTACCTCTCTCTCTCTCTCTCTCCCTCTCACCCACCCCCGCCCCCTCAACCCGCAGCCCTCCGCCCACCACCCCCGCCCCCTCACCCCGCAGCCCTCCACCCACCACCCCCGCCCCCTCACCTCGCAGCCCTCCGCCCACCACCCCCGCCCCCTCACCCCGCAGCCCTCCGCCCACCACCCCGCCCCCTCACCCCGCACCCTCCGCCCACACCCCCCGCCCACAACCCCCGCCCTCACCCCCCGCCCACAACCCCGGCCACCCCCCCGGCCCACACCCCCCGCCCACAGCCCCCGCCCACCCCCCCCCGCCCACACCCCCCGCCCACCCCCCGCCCACCCCCCCCGCCCACACCCCCCGCCCACACCCCCCGCCCGCAACCCCTGCCCATCCCCCCCGCCCACACCCCCCGCCCACAACCCCCGCCCACCCCCCCCACCCACACCCCCCGCCCACCCCCCCCCCCCCCCCGCTGACACCCCCCGCCCACCCCCCCCCGCCCACACCCCCCGCCCACAACCCCCGCCCACCCCCCCCCGCCCACACCCCCCGCCCACACCCCCCGCCCACAACCCCCGCCCACCCCCCCCCCCCCGCCCACACCCCCCGCCCACACCCCCCGCCCACACCCCCCGCCCACAACCCCCGCCCACAACCCCCGCCCAACCCCCCCCCCCCCCCCCCCCCCCCCGCCCACACCCCCCGCCCACAACCCCCGCCCACCCCCCCCCCCCCCCCCCCCCCGCCCACACCCCCCGCCCACAGCCCCCGCCCACACCCCCCGCCCACACCCCCCGCTCACACCCCCCGTCCACAACCCCCGCCCAACCCCCCCCGCCCACACCCCCCGCCCACACCCCCCGCCCACACCCCCGCCCACACCCCCCGCCCACACATGCACCTACACACTCTCCCTCATGCACACATGCGCATGTTTACACATACATGCACACATGCGTACATTCACATGCACATACAACCATTCATATACACACACACCCACACAATCACACACACACCCACGTGCACACACACACACTTGCACATACATACCCATCCTCACACACATACACCATTACATATACACACATCCACACACCGACACATTCTTACTCACACCCCCCCACATGCACACACCCCCACACCCTCACACATGCAATACACACACCCACACACACACGCTATTCAGATGTACAACTTAAAGAACTCAATTCTCGAAGTCAAGCATACTCTCAAGGCTATGCACCATAAGGTCAAGGCTTGTGGCAACATGGAAGCTGCAGAAGAAGGGTGCCTTGGCATATCGAAGATGGCAAACTTTTACTGGAGCTCAAAAGGTGCTACACATGATGGTGGGGAAATGATTTCCCTCACATAGTCATTTACTCTGCATGTTTGAAGCAAATATCTAAGTGGGGAATTTGAGGTCATACATCACTTCCAAGGCAGGAGATTGGTCTCTAAATGGGCTTGACGGCAGTGATTTTAAAAGACTTTATGGTTATAAGGGGTAAAAGATAAAAGTCCAAAAAAGAAAAAAAGGCTATTGCACGCCAACCATTCACGGCGAGTACCTATTCTTGTGGATCCAATTCAAATCAAGGGAATAATTGACCTACCCCTTCAATTTTGGGCAATCCACCGGAGCGTGATTAGTGGACGTGAAGTAAGGCCCTCTTGGCCTATTGGGGCCTATAAAAACAATGGATTTGTGCTCATTGGGGTACAATTTGGAGAGATACAGTGGTTCGTACATACGTGCAGAAGACCTCTCTTGCACTGTGTGGTTTCAAGCCTATTGTAGGAGCTACTCTGTAGTGTGGATACAGAGGGTAGGCTTCTCAGTGGAGGGCTATGAGCACTATAGTGTAAGAGAGTGGCTTGGATTTTGTTCTTTTCTGTGAGTCAGTGTGGTTGTTAAGCTCTGCTCTATTGAGAAATTCTCCTCTACTTGTATTGAGCTGCGTTGTCTGCATAGAGTGACAGTGTTTGTCTGCATAGAGTGCAAGGAAGCTCTGAGCATTAGTCTTGAGCATTTCTTGGACAAATCTTGTAATCATTTGATTCGAATCAAGAAGTGTATGGTTTTCCTTGGTCATTGGTTGTCCACATTTTCTGAAGTATTTACCACTCTGCGCAATCCTTGTTATCTGCCTGCTCACAGAAATGTTAAAGGGTATACTTCCCTAAAGAGAACCCCCCTTGAGTAGGTGACGTACTGGATGTAATTAATCTTCATTCTCTACTTTTGTTAAAAGCGGATACCCCAGTACCTCCTCTACATGGACCATGTAAGGTATTATAAGCAAAGGGAGTTACCAGGGTCCCCAATTGTGGGGTCCGGAATATTCCATGGAATATTCCCTGTCGGAGTCAGAAATCATTTATATTTGTTAGGTCGGCTCAACCAGTCTAAGCCGTGTATGGCAATTACGCGGGTGGTGGCCGCCCACGCTCTACCGCCCATGTATAGCCGTCCATGGCAGGCCACCCATGATCCTATATATACATGACTTCTGCACTACCTAAGACACTGAGTTGAGCCAGCATACCTCTACCTTGTATCTCCCTATCTAGAGTTGTCTAGATCACCATTTAAGCTCTACCTTGAGAGCGCGCGGGTGGACAACGCCATCATCTTTGTACTTGCTGCTAGTAGAAAATTGTTGAGATTCTCCTATATCTGTTATCTTCTCTGCTATTGCTCCTGTGTTATATTGCGTACCTATTGTCTTACACATGCTTCCCTTTGGGTTCTTCAAGATCGGATAATAGAGCTACATTTTCAGCCACATGATTGGAACAACTCGAATCAATATAGAAAAGATGCTCATCATCTTTACCTTGCTTAGATGTCATGTTTATGATGAGTAGTGAATCTTCTTGGTCTTCAGTATAGTTGTTGTGATCCCTTCTTCCTCTAAAACCTCCTTGACAATTGTTGTTGTTGAAGCCTTGATTGTAGTTATGGTTCTAGTTGCCTCCTCCATTGTTGTACTTGCCTCTCGATTGTCCATAGCTTCCTCTATGGAAGCCTCTTCCCCTTTGATTCCTTGTATTCTTTAAGCATTCTTCTCTGATGTGGTTGGTAAGACCACAAATGTTGCAAGGTGGATTGTTGTAGGATAAATGTTAACCACTTTTACAAGGACAAATGTGAAGGTTTTTTACAAGAGATGGATCCTATGAAGCCTTGCACAAGTTACGCCAATAAATGCAGCATGAGCTAATTAACAAGGTATGTAGGCTTCGTTTTAATTGCACGAACAAGATGAACCTCAACTTGGAAGACATCAATGAAAACGAGTACTTGAGCTTCATGGGGAGTGTTATAAATATAACAACCTCAAGTGTATAAATCCATTATAAAGCCACGTGCCACATCAATCCACTTTTAAATAAAGACCTTTACCACTTTTCCACATGATTTTGAGCTTAAGATTCCACCTAATTCCATGACAAAAAGTGGGGGATGTTGGAGGTATCATTTGAATTGAAAAAGTGCACCAATTTCTGACAATTATATAATAAATAGATTGGAGAAGATTCATGCTACACTTATGTGTTCCTCTTGTACTCTTGATGTGACCCTTTTCCCTATACATGGGCACTTTTCACTCTAGTGTTGGATAGAGGGTTTCTCCTCATGTTACCACATACATGACATATTCATATGTGGGGTACTTTATACTTAGGGATATTGATTATCTCTTACTTTAGTTTTGTTCATCATCAATAGGGAGATCTCTTCCAACCATCCACGTTTTTTATGTGTCTTCCTCTGTTTGTGCTCCTCATGTGTGCTTCTTGTATGTCTTTTGCACTTCTACACACACCCAACAATGGTATTAGAGACAGTTTAGGTCCTTCTCAAGTTTTAGTTTTTCACGTAGTGAGATGTGTGCACTTATAACAAAGAAAATAAACTCCAAAGCATACACCATTTCGTTTCAACATCTAGAACGTGTTTCCACTTGTTACAGTCAGGTTTTACCCCCAGTTCAAAGCCATCTGTAGAGTCGACATTGTTGTTAGTGATGGATTTTGAGTTGAAATCTAACCATTCTTTTTAGCTTTCATCGAAGTAAGAACTTATCACATGCTAAATAGCGGGCATCAATGACTTGTTTGGCATGCTTCAAGATGAAGATAAGCTTGATGGCTGAAAAGGAGCTTTGGCATACTCCTTTTGGTCACATGAACTTGAATAGTTTGCTTTACTTTCAAAAGAAGGACATGATTATTGGTTTGACAACACTTGATTCCATTTAAAAGCATGCATGGGAAGGTTGCATCCTTTTAAAAATGCATCCTACTTCTTTTTCAAATAGATAGTCAAACACACTACAAGAAAATTAGAGCTTGTTCATAGTGATGTATGTGGACCCTTCAAGACTCCATCTTTTGGGAGACATGTATACTTTGTTACCTTCATTGATGATGGTAGTCACGATACATGGGTGTATCATATGAAAGAAAAGAATGAGTTATTTTCTTGCTTCAAAGAATTTTTAGCTATGGTATAATTTGTTTTTTGGGAAATAAGCTTTTGCCTCTATGCACAAATCTTGGCAGTGAATACATGGCACATGATTTTAATGCTTTTCTTTCTGAGAGAGGAATTTTAGAGAAATGTACAATGCCATATACACCTTAGCAAAATGGTGTTGGTAAGCATACAACTAGAACATTCCTTGAAATGGCATGATGTGTGGTTAAGGGAAAGCATCTTGTTGATAAGTGTTGGATCGAAGTAGTTTTGTGTGCAATTACTATGTTGAATCACTACCCTAAAAAATCATTAAGATTGATCAATCCTTATGAGGCTTGGAATGACCATAACCTATGGTTACTCAAATGCATGTGTTTGGTTGTTTAACATATGCTCTTGTGCATCACAACAACATCAATAACTTAATGACAATGCAAAGAAATGCATATTTGTTGGTTATAATGTTGAAATCAAGGGATATCATTTGTACCATCCATTGATGGACATAATTATTATGAGTCGAGATATGGTATTTGTGGAAATTTTTTGTTTACCTCTACTTAAGTACAAAAAACAGTAAAAAGCTAGATCAAAAGATGTTTTTGATGTACTCATGCCTTTTCTCCAAAGTGGTGCGCCTGATTATTCCCATGTAGATAAGCCAAGTGAGGCTAAAAGGGTAGAAACATTCCAAAAAAATATAGCTAAAAATATATAGAGTTCTCAACCAAACATGGCTGAAGTTGTCTAGCCAAACATGATTGAAAACAACGGAGATTTCTAACCACATTGGTTGAATATTTGAATCCAAATATGGCTCAAAAGGAGCATGAAAAGTAGCCCACACATGTATACATGTTGGTGATGTATTATATAAAGAATGCACGTCTCAAGAGTGCACGAACTATGCCAAAGTGTCTAAAACAATCTTTGGAGGACAAGAAATTGAGTGCACCTTCTGTTGGTAGGACAAGATCAAGATCTCACCATCCATCACGTAAGATCTCACCATCCATCACATAATTTTGTGGATTATTCTCCTATCGCAACAATATCTAATGAAAGGCCACTTAAATTAGACGATGCATGTGATGCTCCACATTGGATGAGTATTTTGCAAAAAGATTTGGATTTCATACATAGGACTCACACTTGGGAGTTATGTGGATTGCCAAAGGGAAAAAATGCCATTGGTACTTAGTGCATTTATACTATTAAGAGAGAGTTAGACCGTACTATGGATCACGACAAAGATAGATTGGTTACCAAAGGATATGCACAACAATATGGCATGTAATATGAGGAAGCATTGTAGCTACTTCATGCACAACTATCATTCATACCATGGTTGAAGTGGATGATCAAAGAGGGTGAAAAGTAAATCAATTTGACATAAAAGTAGCTTTCTTTAGTGGTGATTTAAAAGAAGATATTTATGTCAAACCTTGTGGATTTTCCATGAAAGGTTAAGAGCATATGTTTTGTCACTTGCATAAAGCCTTGTATGATCTCAAGGATGCTCCATGTCCATGGTACAACAAAATGAGCACTTGATTGCTCTTGTCTTCACATGTATTCCTATTGAAAGGACACTCCATGTATGCAAAGATGGGGATGATCTTACAATGCTTGTTCTTTATGGTTATGAAATTCTCTTGACTGGGTCACATGATGTAAAATGTGACATCCTTATTGCTTATTTGCAGCATACTTTTGATGGTACTTATCTTGGTCTTTTGATCTAGTACCTGGCATCCAATTTGTATTCATTGAAGGGGGGAATTGTTATGCATGAAGCAAAGTACATTGAGAAACATGTTCAACATTTTTACTTTAAATGGCAAGCTAGTTTCCTTACCAATGGAGATAGGATTTAGCTCCTTTGTTTAGGGTTCCACTGATGCATTTGACACTTCTCTTTATTAGTATGTTTTGGGATATCTAATATATGCATGCAACAAAAGGTTGGATATTCAATATGCAGTTTCCCAATTGAGTCGATTCATGCATAGCCTTGGCACTAAGCATAGGAAAGTAGTGAAACATTTGTTTAGATATCTCAAACATACTATGCATTGAGGTCCATTTTTATGGTAGAGATATTCAGCCATGCCTGTATTTACAAATAATGATTGGGCTGATTGTTATGATACTCCCATGTCCACTACTGGTAATTGCCTTTTTCGTGGGAACTCATGCATATCTTGGTTGAGTAAGAAGCAACCTACAATGGGGACATGAACTTGTGAAGATGACTATAGGGCATTTTTCATGTATACAGTGTAGTGTTTATAGCGGAGACACCTAACGATGGATCTTTGCATGGAGATTGATGCTACTATGAATATTCTCACTGATAATCAGAGTGCATTGGCTGTTGCACAAAATCTAGTGTTGCATGCATGGGCCAAATGTATTGAGATGCATTATTTATGGACACCTCTTGAATCTACTTGATTTAATAACACTTATATACCAAGTATCGACCAAAATTTCAACAAGTACTTTCACAACTTACTACTTTGAATACGAATTCTATCTCCTTCTTCAATACTAGATTTTTTGTTATACTTCATAAAATCTACTTCATGATTTTACCTCATTACCTACATCATCCATGAAATTTAACGCCTCAAAGCATATAATGAACTTTGTATTATCTTGGCACACCATGTTGGTTTGATGAATGCTTAATTATCCTTGTCAAATCCTTGTGTGATCATTGAGATAAACATCTTTTCTAAACTAGGTTACTGGAAATGGGGAAATTCACATATGCAACTTCTAATGCACATTTCTCCTAGGATCTAATCCGTCTTGACAAATTCTTTTCTCCATAGCTTCCTTGGCTTGAAATCTAAATTTCTCATGCTCAATCATGAAGAACCTTACACCCCTCATAGAGATCCAAGTAAAACACTAATTAACAAGTTGCACCATTTCTATAACTTCACTTTTGAGAATCAACATACGAATGTTCTTGTTTGATAACACCTTTCATGTGTTCCCACTCCTCTTTGTCACAATCATCCATATGTAATGCCGGCTCACTCTCCGGATCATCAAGATGTGGAAATGTCTCATCTCCTACAATGAAACACGGACTTTTTATCATACTTATATAAATAATATAGATTTCTTTTAAAACGTATCCTCTAAATTAAGCATTGATAGCTGAGCTTTGTGATGTTCGGGCAGACTTGCATGAAAACTGCTTTGTGAAAACTCTGCCTAAAGTGTAGTGTTCGAAAGATAGAACCCGCATCTTGAAATTCATTTGCCCTACTCATCAATTCTAGCACAATCCCTTTATTGATTAATTTGATTGAACTTCAATCCTTCTGTCTCTTTTATTATGACATTCAGGAATCAGCGAAGCTAATTCCAATCCTTCCTCTTTTTGCTTGCTACCACATTAGACACAGACTGTGCTAATTGTATGATCTTAAAAAAATTATGCACATCGATTAAACTATCTGAAGTAAGTAAACTATCTGAAGTAATTAAACTATCTGAAGTAATTGCCTACAGGAAAATTTGCAATTGGATTGATGCTTCAGGATTACTCCATGAACTTCCAATAGCATTTCTTTGCTGTTATCTGTCAACATGCGAATTTATGAGCATCAACACCTTTTCTCTCTGATGGACCCGCGTGATTGCGCATTGCTTTCATAACACAGATCGCCCAATCTTGTGGTAGTATAGATGTCCGTATATATAGTTTTTTTCATGATCATACCCAATGTTGTGGCAGTGCTCGTCAAGGTTATACCCAGAAGATCGAGAGAGACTAATTGAATCCCGTCTCTTCTTTTATAAATGCAAAATTAAGGTCCCTCCAAAAGCACACGAAAGCGTTCTTTTTCGTAGACAGGAGTGCTTTATATATATACATATATATATATATATATATATATATATATATATATATATATATATATATATATATATATATATATATATATATATATATATATATATATATATATATATATGTGTGTGTGTGTTCGTGTGTACGTACCTATGTATGTGGAGCCCGGAGAGTGAGACCATTCATAAGCTATTTATTAATTTGTTAAATGAGAAAGCGTACATAGCGCAAGGTGACTCGATCAAGCTCAAACTAAAACTATTCATGTAATGACATGTGGGAAGGGTTTCCGTTCAAGTTTCTACTACATTAAAGATATATGTCATAAAGGAAGAAGAAAAATCGGAGAAATCTCTTTGTAATTTGAGTTTCCTTCTGTATTCACGACACATCATGATACCCCACTCCTTACTTGCCATGATGGTCACTCTTACTTTAGAGTTAGGTTATCTCCCAAATCAAAATAGACTAATTGATGCATTAATATATCATGGTTGGGCTCGTAATATATACCAAGTTTTGAAATCTTATCACGAGCGGAATGTTGAATTTTAGACTTTATTTTATTGAGGTTTTTATTTGGTTTATGTTTTGATTTAGCATATGAATGTTCATGAGGGCGTGGATGGGTGTGGGCTAATTAAAATGTATCTAGACATAAATAGAGAGATTATATTTTCCATAGATGTGAACAAAAGATCCACATAGAGGTTTCTTTTTAGAAAAGTCATAAAAATAGTGGTTGACATAAGGGTCCCTATGAAATGCGGCTTCTATAAATAAAATCTAATTTTCATCGTAAAAGTGAGAAACTTCTTGCTCTCACACTTGCTATTGTAAGCACCCCATATTTAGACATAATAGAAAACTATAAATATATGCACTCTAGAGAGTCTTTTGACAAAGTGCATGGGGGATGATTGTTCCCAGTACTGTGTACTCTTTTGTCTATTGCACATCTCTATTTTTGTGTGTTTTTACATTTCCTATTTTCCATGCACGCACGACTACAAGAATCGTGCAACAGTGGTATTAGAGCTTGTGCACATCACTAAAAAAGGCATTCAAGTACTTCCCTTGTTAGGTGTTTGATTGTGTGCTATTAGTTTTGACATCCAATCCATATCCCCATCCGGATTCTTTTTTCTATTTTTCGTTTAATTTATTTTGTATTTTGCTTTCTATGTCTATTCCAATTCCTTGAGTTGAACCTAAAGTTTACACCTATATTTTGCATGGCATAGAACTTTGGCATCTTTGGCTTCCCTAGCATCTAGGGCTCCCTTAGCCAATGGTACCGTTGGATTTGTACAACCACTCTTTAGTTAAGGAAAGGAAATAAGGGCTCTCTCATTTAGCAAGGAAGGGAACCACATCCTCTCACTCATAACTCAAGTGTTTTACGAGGACACTACTTATTTACGTGTAAAGATGTGCACCTATGCTTATACGCACGACATATATGCATAAGGATAGGAATGAGGATTCACGCATGATCACATTAGGCTTTGTAAAGGACTTCGAGAGAATATATGTTGTTTCTTAGTGTGTTGCACAGTGGATGAAGACATCATAGCATAGATAGAGATAGGCTAGATAGTGTGCGAGAAGAAGATAGAAGTGAGTAGGGTGTGGCAATGTTTGGGCACAAGGAAGTTTGCCAAGTTTGCATTCATGAAGTAGAGGATGCTTATAGAGAAGAATGTGGAGTCAAGAGATTTATGTGCATAGGAGGCAAGGGCAAGCACACAGAGAAAGCAACATTCAAACTTTACGTAAGTCAACTCAAAGAAGTGGAGAAGGGCTACTGTGAAGAAAGTCCACTTTCGGAGCAAGGTCACCTTTGGGTTGATCCACATGTAGAATACTAGTGTGTCATTGGGGAACCGCTAAGTTTTTGAGGACCGACACGGAGGGTGACACTATAGAGGATCTACAAAAGTGGTGATTGTTGAAGTGACAAGTGTGTAGTGTGGCCGACACCTTTGCTTCTTACCCCTTTTCTTGACAAATATCCCAAACTCTTGCTTTTTGGTCAAGAGCTTCCTACCAAAACGACATCCTCATTTTCTATGGATGCCATTTTTTGCCTCCTAGGTTCGTAGCTAGAAGATTCATGTAGAAGTTTCGAGGAAATTAGAGGGCTAGCACAATGAGTATGAGTGCTAAGGTGCTTCTAAATTGGGTGATATGAAATTATCTATTGCTTCACATTTAGGTTCACGTTTTATCGTTTGTCTCTTCTCCATAACTCTAAGTGTAAAAGTCAACAATGTGATATCCCGACTACCTAAAGAACAACCAATTGTTGTAGTTATTGTATAACCCAGGTCGTACATCGGTCCTCGAAGAAGTTAGCGATGCTAGTGTTTGAGTGTTGTCCATCGTACATTCACAAGCTACTCTTGTAGTTTGTAATAAGATCATAATACATTCCTGATTTAATTAATTTCTTTTTGACTCTCTCTAGAATTTAGTGTGGACCAAGTTTCTTCTTCATTCTTTTAGTCCTTAAGCAGCCTTAAGGGTTAGCCTATCCTTTTGACAACGGTTACGCAACATTGAACATGGTCTCCTTTTATAACAGCTTGGAATGTAGAAAATCTATTGATATATTTTGGTAGTCATATGTGTGAAGACACTTAGGACCGTTGGAGGACCTTTTTACCTCTTTAGGAGGTCTTTTGCCCCAACTTTTATATACGAATATAACCCTAACGAGTTACTTATGTTTGTACATTCACTTGGTAATTCATTCAATTTTGTGTTGTGCTCCAAGATTCTTCTTATTGTTCTTCCTTGTGTTGTTCCTATGCTTTTATAGACCTCAAAATCCAACAATTGGTATCAGAGCACGTTGCTGCTTCATCTAGGCATCATCAACATCCTATTGGTCACATTCTAAGAATCACATGAAAACTGGAAAGCATACTCTGAGGTTGTTTTGGCCTTTGAATTTATCTATAGAGGGTGTTGAAAACATCCTACTACACCTCAAAATACAGTTGTTCAAGGTGATGTAGATAACATTGAAAATAATGATCTTCAAATTCCTTGTCATGTTGTAGTTCTCGCTACACCTATTGTAAAGCAACTTTGTGGGGATGGTGGAGATTCTCAAGCACATCATTGATAGTTTTATCTTCCAAACATGCCATTATCCCTCATATTTTCTCTTGCAAAAAAAGCAAAGGATGCCTGGGGATGCATTTACTACTTTATACTAGGCAAGAAATGATGCTCATGTTGCTTACCTCCGAAAAAAACGTTGGAGAGTGAGCATATGAATGAAGGAGAATCTATGGATAATTTATTTGAAAAAGATCAAAGATTTGCTGGAGCACTTGATTTTCGTTGATGAAGTCTTTCTTGATAGTTGACTTGTACAGTTTTTTGTTAATGATCTTCCATATTCATATCAGAGTTTTGCTTCTACTTTTTGATTGATGATGAAAGGCAACTCAAATACCTTAATGTTTGAGGAGTTATTCTTCATTTCTTTGTAAGAAGATGAGTTCAAGAAGAACAGGTCCATTATGCATGCTTCCAATCAAGCTTTCTTGAGTAGTCAGAATGGCAAAGGGTAGGTGGAAGTCATCTACTAGTGAATAAAAATTTTTTAGTACTACATAGTTGAAGAAGGAAGACCAAGATGAGAATAAAATAGAAAAGTAGAAACAATTTTGCAAAGTTTGTAAAGAAAATGATTGTCATAAAGAGATGTGCAAGATTAGATGTAAAAGAGGCAAAGACCAAACAGGCTAGAATGGTTGTTTCAAAGGCCTCTACATAAAAAACAAAGTCTGCTAATCTTTTTCAAAATGAAGAATGGGAATTTACTACTATATGTAGCTATGAGCCACATGAGTAGTGTATGTCTATAGTAGACTCATATATTTGGTAATTTTATAGTAAGGTAACCAAACATATTACCTTGCACCATAGTTTCTTCAGTTCATTTAAACGTGCTCCTATACGGAATACTATCATATGCGCTAATAACTCCTCTTATCTTGTAATGGAAGTTGGTCAAATCATTATGACTACTATTGATGGTAGTTCTTTCACATTTTCAAACACTTTATATGTACCAAGGAACAAGAAAAATGTGCTGTCAATTTTAACATTGGCCAAGATTTGCTTGGTTGTCAAATTTGTTGCTCTTAGATGTACATTTTGTGATCTCTCAAATGACAATGTTATTATTGCTTGATTTTGATGTCATGGCCTGTATAAGCTCATAGACTATGCAAAAACTGGGAATCGTTCAACATGTGCAGTTCACGATTCTGATGCTATGTCAGATTCAAAGCTCTGGCATGCATGTCTTGGTCATTTGAATTTTGCAAGTGTGCTATGCTATGCCTATAGAAATCTAAAATGGTGTCTTCTCAAGGCTATATTTTGGGAAAAATGCATCATTTATTTGTCTCAAAAGATTGTTTAGTTTGAGCTACACATAAATTTCAACTTCTTCATAGTGATGTTTATGGTTGTATGTAGACACATTTTTTGGGAACTACCTTTACTTAGTGAATTTTATTGATCATTTATCTACGCATGTATGGATGTATCAACTAGTTTGAGCTACACATAAATTTCAATTTCTTCATAGTGATGTTTATGGTTCTATGTATACACATTCCTTTTGGAACGACCTTTACTTCTTGAATTTTATGATGATTCTCAAGGCATGTATGGGTTTATGCACTAAAAGAAAAGTCTGAAGTATTTATGTGCTTCATAAAATTTTTTGTTATGGTTGGAAATCTAATAGCATGTCAATTGGGAACCCTCCATTTTGATCGGGGGCGGGTCTCTTTTGATTTAATGCATTTCTGGTTGAGCATGGGATAAAACATTAGTAAACAATGTCATATACACCTCCACAAAATAGAGTTGCTAAAAGAAAGAATAGATCTCGCATGGAGATGGCAATGTGTATCATCAAAAGTCATGCTTCACCACATAGTTTTTGGCTTGAGGCTATTATGTCTACAACATATGTACTAAACACACATCCACAAAATCACTAAAATCTATTACTCCATATGAAGATTTGCACGATTGCAAGCCATCTGTTTCACATCTATGTGTCTTTGGTTGTCTCACATATCGTGAACAATAAGGCAAGAAATTAGATGATAAAGGAGTGAAATGTATTTTTGTTGGCCACAATTCTGAAAGAAAAGGCTATCATTTGTATCAGCCACATATTAAACACATTCTAGCTAGCAGTGATGTTGTTTTTGTGGAACATGCAATTCATCCATTACTTCCATGTACCAAGGATACGTCAGTTACCTCAAGAGATGTGTATGACAACTTGTTGCCTCTTTTTATAGGTGGATAATCATGCTAGTCCAAATGAGGCAATTTTTCACCCTTATAGGTCCCACATGATAATGGAGATCATTCTATTTCTTATCCAGATTTACATAATGCACTTGCTAATGACAAGGTTGACATAGAGGAAGCAAAAACTATGCCTAAATGGCTGGTGCATACTTTGAGAGTTAGAAAATCATATGTGCCTCTATCATATCATACTTGTTAAGGCTCTCATAGTGCTTCCTTTTCACCGTATTGCTATGTAATGGTTGTCTCGTCTTTGTAATGAGAATGAGCTTACTTCTTTTGATGAAGCGTAAAAATCAAAAAATTGGATGGCTACTATGCAACCACATTATGATGCTATTATGAAGAACGGTACCTTGTCTTTAAATGATTTTCCATCAAGAAAAATGGCAATGGGCACTTAATGTATATAGAACATGAAACATAAGACATTGAACAAATGACATGTATAAGTCTAGGCTTGTTGCAAAAGGTTATGCTCAAGAGAGAGGGATTAATTTTGATGAGACATTTTGCACACAATTGCCAAATGGCCATCCTTGTAGCATTTGTGCACTTAGAGATTATTAGGGCTGGAATGTAGATCAATTGGAAATGAAAACAACATTTTTGAATGGTGGCTTACATGAAGAATTTTATGTATTTTAGCCCCATAGTTTTGTGCAAAAGGCCATGAAAACAAAGTGTGCAGGTTGAAAAATGCATTATATGGTTTGAAGCAAGCACCACGTGTTGGGTATGAAAAGATACATGCCTAATTGATTGAACATTGTTTTGAGAATAGTCCAACTAAGAGCACCTTATATGTTAAGCATGCAAATGGTGGACTTCTGATCATTGTTGTGTATGTTTATGACATGTTTCTCATTGGTCCTAATGAGAAGCACATTCTTGAATTTAAGGCTAATTTGCATGGCTCTTTGAGATGTTAGATTTAGGGTACTTGCATCATTATTTGGGCATTTAACGTATGCAAGTTGATGTGGGAATAGGTTTGTGTCATATAAAACATATTGATACATTATTGTACTGTTTTGGACTTTAAGATTGCAAACCTATTGCCACTCCTATGAAAACACGTTTGTTGATTTTTCATGATGCTTGAGATGCATTTCATGTTGTTCTCTCTCAATAGATTGTTGAATGTTTAATTTACTTATGCATAACTCGACCTGATGTTCAATTTGCTATCTATCAGGTGAGAAAGTTTATGCATTGCTCAGATGTCAAGCATTGGCAAGAAAATAAATGTATCTTTCACTATTTAAGTGGTACCTAATTACTTCAAATATTTTATCCCAAGGGGGAGCATTATCGCTAGATTTCATGCCTTCTCTCACTGGTATTTGATAGGTTTCTATGAGACTCGTGTGTCCAATAGTTGTTTTTACTTCATGATTGGTACTTCATGCATATCTTGGTTGAGCAAGAAGCATCCTACTATGGCCACTTCTAATTTTGAGGCTTAGTATAAGGGAGCTTTCACAACCATTGTTGAGTGTGTGAGGCTAAGATGCTTCTTGGCTGATTTGAGTATTAGTAACTCTTATATCACCACAATCTTCACTGACCATTAGAGCATATTGGAAATTGATAGTAACCTATGTTCCATGCTCATAGAAAGCACATTGAGGTGCAACATCAATATCTCAACGAGAGTTTCTCTACTAGAGAGATCGGTTGGCATATGTGTTGAAACAAAAGAGCATTACACACATTTTCATGAAGGCTCTATGTAGGGAGGTTTAAAGCTTTCTACAAAGCTTTGGGCTTACTTCCTTTTGTAGATTGATCTCTTTTCACATAGCTTGGAACTTCCTTAGACATGAGTGCTAGCTCCTTGTTCACCGCATCACTCCCATACAAGATTTGTTGTATATTTCATTAGTGATGTGTGTGAACACACTTAGGACCCTCGAGGTACTTTTTCCCTCTTTAAAAGGGTTTCTCCCTAGTTTCTATATATGCCCATAACCCTATTGGGTTACTTATCTTTGTACATTCACTTGCTAATTCATCAAGTGTTATATTGTGCTCAAATCTTCTTCTTCTTCTTGCTTGTGTTGGTTGCATGCTTTTGCAGACCTCAAACTCCAACATGGTCTATTTTTTTTGGTTGATTAAACATCCCTTCGATCAATATCCAATGATCGTATAAGCGGAGTACAGAAGAGATCTTTGAAACAACATCTTCATTGTACGAGTGCAGTTTGAGTTCCACAAATAGCGCATGGAAGATAGGATAGAAAGGGCCTAACGATTCTAACCACTAAGTGTATCTAGCCATTCTATGACTAGAACTCGCTCGTGTTGCAGCTCGCTTAGTCCAAAAGGAATGCCCAATAGAGCTACCAATAGCAATATACTTACTCGTAGCAACTCTAGAGCCCATTTTAGCGAAGAGGAAAAGGAGAACTTTTCTCCAACGAGGCAATCCATATTAGATTTTGGAATGGCACAAGGAGACGTCACATATCTTTTATCTTTTCTTTTTGAAGAAACAAAAAGTTTAGATTAAAAAAGAGATGTATGGATGTAAAAGGGGCAGGCCCCCACCAAAACAACATTTAGGCTCTTGAAAAGATCCAAGTCGATCTTTAGGGTTTTGGTCTCGGTGAACTATGCATGCGCAAGTACTCACGTCTTCAAGGCTCCACGACGTCATCTTTCTCATCCTCAGCATGACAGTGCTCGTCTGACGTGCCCTCTTGCCCTTGTCTCCAACCATGAGGGGGGCAATGAACTAGCTCTCTCAATCCGACTCGATGCTGCAAACGGGACTCTTAGTAGACCCTCTACAGTAGGCATCACAGGTGCCTTGTTCCCCGATTGAAGCTAACGGAGCTACTACCAGAGAAGATGGGCCGACCAAACTTATAGCAATGGAGGGGGTTCCCTGCAATGGAACGCCTGTGTCGAGAACTTTATCCACCCCTGAGGGTAACAAAAGAACCTTTTCTGATGCTCTCTCTCATGGAAGTTGAGGGACGAACTTTGGTATGCTTGAAACTTTTGCTCTTGTCAATTAGCAATGGAAAGGGAAGGCTGCTTTGTTCCATATGCCTGAGTGCTTCATTAAAGATCACACGTCTGTGTGGGACGATGACACGCTAGTCATTGACAAATTTACCTTTTCTCAATGGCAAGACAAGCTTGTTAATAGAGTTATCATTGTATTGTGCCACCATCCGCGGCCTCCATAGGAGGTGCTAAGACAATGGATTTGCACGAACTGGGAGAGTCGTGGTCTGTTCGTTAAACAAATCCAATATCTACCTAACAGATTATCTGTTTTATTTCGATGATGCAAATGAAGCCCTACATGTTATTACAAAAGGACAGTGGATAGTTAAAGCAACCCCTAACTCCTTTTTTACATGGTTTTTGGGTTTTAACCCTAGAGGACCTAAGCCCTCTAGAGTCCCCCATGTGGATTGAGCTGCTCGACCTACCAATGGAATTTTACCCGTGGTTAGATAAGCTTTGTAACCCTTATGGCAAGGTGCTCGGGTAGAAGTGAAGGGGGATCATTAATCCCAAGTTGGATCATCAAGTGTTGGTCGAAATTGATGTGAGCAAACAGGTCAAATCTTCGCTCAAAATCATGGATTCAGAGCGCAATTGTCTGCATGACTAAAAGATTGTCTCTAAAAACCTTCCTAACACTTTTTTTAAGTGATATAGGCAAGGCCATTAGATTCGTGATTGTCCTTTGAATAAGGTGGAGGAATCCACCATTCCGGCAATTCAAGCTGAGAAGCCTCGCTTTCACACAAGTGATTCATCTGACATTGAGTTCATGAAGTCCCAAGGCAAACAAACATAAGAAAAAAGGTAAATATTGGGGCAATTCTTTTCTCGCTCTGTTGGAAGGTGTTTCTAACCCACTGGACGATTTGCAGAAAGCTAACTCAGACAAAAGTGTTCCAAGGCAAGAAAATGTTGCTTTCCCTCTGCCAGGAAATCACGCTATCAATAACACCACTTTGCAAGAGGGTAACTCTACTCAAGGGATCAATGATGAGGGATGGACAATAGTAATAAATAAAATAAGAAACCTCTCGGTCTCTGCTTGGAATTATGCTATGCTAGGTAATGCCTCCGAGCACAACTTTTTTCCTCATACTACTAAAGATATCAACAGATTTTTAGTCGAACTAGATAAACAGGACAATGCTGTCATTTGAGATCTTAACTGAAAAAGTGTTGATGTTGAAGAATTTATTGAGAACCTAAAAGACAATGATGCCCCCCCCCATCCAAAATGTGTCAAAGGCTAGAAGGAAAAATAATCCTAAGAACAAGAGAAAGGATGTTTTCAAGAACTCGGTCTCTCTGAGTAAAGTTTTTAAGAACATCAAGAAATGAGTGAGTTCAAGTTGTTGTTTTTGTTTTTGATCCTTATTCGCATGATCATGTTAAATAACATTCAAATTATTTCCTATAATATGAAAGGTGTTATTGATCCTATTCCTGCTAAGTGTCTGGCAAAATGGTTATATGATGTTTCGGCTTCGCCTGATTTTTTATGTCTGTAGGAATTGAAAGTGACATATTGTAAGCTTAATCCGCATCTTAATATTGTTTCTAATAAACAGTGATGGTACTCTACCAAGCACCCTCAGGGGAGGATTGGGGCATCAATTGGTGTCTCCTACTCCATTGTCTGCCTCCTTCATGAGGTTTCTTATAGCCCCTCCCATCAATGGATGGGGGTGGCTCTTAAAGAGCCTTTTCAATTGCACTTTCATCTGTGTGTATGCATCTAATATTGTTTTCCAAAGAATCCAATGTGGGGAAGAGCTTTGTTCCCTCACTGGTCCTATTATTGTCTTGAGTGATTTTAACATGGTCACCTCCTTGACTGATAGATGTAACAAAATGGGCAGTACCATTCAAGGCCAAGAATGGGCCTCTTGGTTGAGACTGGTCACCACTCACGACCTTCTTGACATATCGAACCATAATGGTTTCACTTGGAATAACAAACAAAAAGGATGTAACTTTCTGGCTCCTAGACTTGATAAATGCTATGTCAATATCCCCTTTTGTCGGCTCTTTTGCGAAGTTAAGGCTTCCACAGATCAGTCCATTTGCCTATTGGACCAATGTATCTCTCTCAAAACCAATTTCCCTAAGTTCAAGGCCGGGTGCCCCACCTTGATCCGTCACTTTTACAGTTGCCTTGTGTCATAGAGAAGATCAAAGTTAGTTTTCTTCAGTGTTTTGAGAAATTCTCTAGTCCCTCGATTGCTTGGGCTAAAGCTATAAAGGAAGTGTAGTCGGTCTTCACCTACATCAAGAACCTCAAAAAAAGATTAGAGCTGCTAGGAGAATTTAGATCTGCAAGGATTTGGATTTGCTCCCAGATTCTAAGGATCGCAATTGTATGGATAAAATCTTATGTCTTTAGGAAAGGTTGAGGTATGAAGCGTACCTTGAGGCTAGTAGCATTCTCTCTTCCTCAAGAGAATTTGGGGTTGGGAACTAGGATAGACCTCACAAGTGTATGTTCTCTCTATTCAATAAGAAGAAGTGTATGGATTTCATTCTGATGCTCTTGAAAAAGTCTGGCGATTATGCTATCAATGTTGGGGAGAATTCGTAGGAGGCTACCCGCTTCTTTACAGATGTTTTCTCTAGTTCTCCCAAGTGGGGGGAGGATATCGTTGGGGCTAGACCTTCCATTGCCTTAAAGAGGAGAAAAACTATCCCTCCTTGTCTGGATGCCATGTTGGACCTGCCTCTCACTACCAATGAGATTAAAGAAACCATTGGTAAATTGAAACCCTGCAAATCTCCTAGTCTTGATGGCCTTCCCAATGAGTTTTTCTTGGCTCTTGTTGATTTCCTGACTCCGTTCATCTTGTTGGTGTGGAAAGAATCTACTAGGAAAGGAACTCTCCCTATTGAGATCAACACTAGGGTCATTAGACTCATCCATAAGAGGGGTCCTAAAGAATACTTAAATAAGTGTAGACCTATAACGTGTTTAAGTTACATCTATAAGATCATTGCTTCCTCCTTAGCTAGGAGACTTAGTCCTATCATGAAAGATATTATCCTCCCTTAACAAAAAGGTTTTATCAAAGGAAGAATCATTCTTGATTCTATAATATCCCTGTAGGAGGGCATTGAGTTTGCCCAAGAGTCCAATCAACCATTCTACTTCTTTAATATTGACTTTGACAAATCTTGTGATAGAATTAAGTGGGATTTTGTGCTTCAGTCCCTTCATGACATTGGGTTCGGGAAAAAGTTCATCAAAGCTGTTAGTACCCTCTTTGGTAATGCTCACTCTAGAATTTCTATTAATAGTGTCCTTTCTCCCCCTTTTAGACTCTTGAGGTCTATCAGGCAAGGATGCCCCCTTGCCCCACTCCTCTTTGCCATAGCTACTGATGCTCTTGGATAGCTCCTTAAGGATGCTATGAACCAAAAGAAGCTGGAAGGAATTTCTGTCCCTAGGTCTAATGAACATCTTTGCCTTCAGGCTTTTGCTAGTGACACCAATATTCTGGTTGAAGCTGAACCTAGATTCGCTCCCTGTGTTCGTGAATTTCTTCACACTTTTTGCCTACCTAGTGGCTCCCACATTAATCATAAAAAAACTGCTTTCAAAAATTCTACTCATTGTGTGCCCCCATATATTTTAGGTTTGGGTTGTGCTATCATTAAGAATGGGGAGATCTTTACGTTGTGTGGCATTCCTATGGGATTCCAAGTGAATTTAAATCAGATATGGGATTGGGTTATGAATAAATTTAGAAGTAAGGTGTTCCATTGGTATGCTTGTCAGGCCTCCCTATCTCACAGGGTGTTTGTGTTGAATCACTATATTCTACCCTCCCTGGTTTTTTTCTCTCTTGTTGGATGCCTAATAAAAACAACTTCAGTTAGGTCTTTGCGCTTTCTATAACATTTCTTTGGGGAGGAAACCTTATCTCCAACAAAACCCCAAAGGTGGCATGGAAAGTATGCTGCCTCCTTAAAAAGGAAGGTGGACTTGGTATATTATGCCGCATCAAGATGACTTCCAATCTCTCAACTAAGTGGATCCATAGGGCTATCGATTCTGGTGACTTTTGGGCTCTTTTAATTAAACAAAACATTGACAACTTTCCCCTTGTTTAGTATAAATCTTGGAAAAAGCACAATTTGTGGGATATTCTGGTTCTCCCCAAATATACTCACCATTTGGTAGTACTATCTTTTGCAAGTTCTGGAATGCTTGGATGTTTGTCAAGAAAGCTTGTTCCCCTAACCCTAAATTCTTTCATCTAACTGATTTTTTTAATGCATGAAAGCATTTGGACTGGTTTGATATCTCTGTGGGACAATGTCTCTCTAGGAATAAGATAGCACATGCTATAAACTTGGATTTTCCATTTTGAGGGACCTCACTTCTGGAAATCAGGTACTGACTCAAGAATAGATTGCTGACAATTTTGTCTTATGGCTATTGCTGATTTTGTTGTCACACAAAGACATGCTGAGCAGAAGGCTTTTTTATTGTAACCACAGAGTAGCGATCAAGCTGAAAGATGTTACCACTAACATGTTGAAGAGATATAAGTAGGAAAAAGGTTCTATCAATAAAAGCAATAGAAAGGTTCTACTCAACCATAGATGGAAGACCCAATGGACTGTAGCTCAGCGAACTCACAAATTTATGAGTCTTTTGCACATACCTTATAACATCAAACATTCCTTCTTGATGTGACTGATCATTCAAAATGGTATTTGGTGTGGTGCCAAAGAGAGGAAGTTTGGCATTAAAAATGAAGTTTGTATGTTTTGTGGAAAAGAGGAGGATATCTCCCACCTCTCTTTCAATCATGTTCATGCTCAACAGTTCTAGAGGGTTCTCTCACCTGTTTGTCAAAAGATGAACATCACCCTTAGCTATAGTGAGACCATGCATGGTTCGTGCAACATGCTCGACTATACTCTTTGGAATATTTGGAGAGGTCACATTCTCTGGCATATCTAGAGATCCAAAAATCTTAAAGTTATCAATAATTTCAAAGGATCTTTGATGAAGATTTTCCTAAGAGGCTTCAGAGACCTGAGCATCAAAGCTATCTCTGACATCAGAGATGGCCCCAATGAAGAGTTCAGGTTGTCCATACACTTGGCCAATACTACCCCTTGTAAGTGGAGGGAGTCCCTCCTGCAAATATACTCTGATGTAAGATTTCAAATGGTCCTCTAGTATACATAATTGTACTGCACTAGGGTGTGCTCATGTTTGTTCTTTGTAGCCATGTCTAGTCCCTAGAGGTTCTATGCCATATATTTTATTTTGTATCAATATTGACTTTCCAATTTTTGAAGGAGTTGTGATGGAAGATCCAGATGATCATGCTAGATGTTTTCTTGCACTATGCAAGAGCCATGGTGTGGAAGGGTAGAGTGACGCATTTATTGATCTATTTTTAGCTACAGTGGATGGATGGTAGACAAGTGGTTCAATCATATCAAGGAAGAGCATGTCATGATGGGACAAGCAATAAAGGAAGAGTTCTCTATAAAATTTTGACCATGAAATTCTATAGAACAAGTACTTGATGATCTCTCCATTTAAAGAAAGGTGATTAAACTTGCCTCTTGACTTCAAAGCTTTGAAATCATTCTGCTCCTCCTCTTCTGAGTTGATGTCCTCTGCCTGGTGTTGATCTTCTTGAGTTAGAGTTAGAAGATCATTTTCCAAATCATAAGGTAATTTGACTTTCCTGCAATCATCTTCAAACCCACATTTATTCTCTTCAAATACTACATCCCTACTAACTATGAATGCCTTCTTAGTGGGATTAAAAAGTCTATATCCCTTTTCATTCTGATAATACCCAATAAATATACATTTCTCAGCCTTAGAGTCAAGCTTCCCTCTGATTTGTGATGGGATGTGTGCATAGGCAATGCACCCAAATATTTTGCAATGATCGAATGAGGGTCTCTTGCTATTCCATGCTTCATATGGTGTCAAACCATCCATTGACTTGGATGGAAGCCTGTTGATCAAATAGGTAGCTCTGGGTACAGCCTCTACCCATAAATAATTAGGTTATTGTTTCTCATTTAACATAGACCTAGCTGCATCAACAATTAACATGTTCCTTCTTTCTGCCACTCCATTCAATTCAGGAGCATACCTGGTTGTTACTTCCCTCTTTATGCCTCTGTCTTGTAGAAATAGATAAAACACACATGGAAAGCACTCACCACCTCCATCAGAGCTGATTCTCTTCAAGCTCCTTCCTATTTGGTTTTCAACTAGTGCCAAATACTTCGTAAAACATGTGAATACCTCATCCTTATGCTTCAAGAAATAGAGAATTGTTCACCTACTGTAATCATCAATAAAAGAGACATAGTACCTTCAACCTGAGATCGATGGATCTTTGCTAGGACCCCACACATCAGTGTGTACAAGTTTCAAATAATCTTCATGGATGTATCCTTTCCTATTGAATGGTTTCCTATGAGCTTTGCCAAATTGGCAAGCTCCATATTTGTAAATCATGCGCTGCTTGGTCACATTGGGAATCCCAAGCACACTTTGATCCCTAAAATTTTTCTTCAGAGTCCTTTCTCCTATGTGCCCTAGCATCTTGTGTCGTATTTCCAACGCAGATAGGGTTTGTTCTCTATATCTGAATAGTGCTATGTTCCTGGTGTCTTCAATTTCAAAAGTATACAGTCTACCTGACTTTTCACCTTTGGCAATCCTTCTGAATCCTTGTTGGGGGTTCTTCCATATATGCTCCATGCTTAGTGAAATTGACCTGTAGACCTTTCTCTACAATCTACCCAACACTAATTAGTTTTTTAGTTATAGTAGGCACATACAAAAAATTGCTCAAAAGGTTCATACTAGCATGAGATGGCTTGACATTTCCAATTTTCTTGACTGAATGTTTACTGTCATCACTTGTTTGTACCTCATGCTTCCCCCTTGGTTCTTCAAGAGAAGATAATAATGCTGCATTCCCTACCACATGATTTGAACAACCTGAGTCAATGTAGAAAAGATGCTCATCATCTTTACCTTGCTTGGGTGTCATGTTCATGATGAGTAGAGAGTCTTCTTGATCTTCAATATATTGTTGAAGTGCCTTCTTCCTCTAAAGCCTCATTGATAGTTGTTGTTGTTGTTGTTGTTGTAGACTTGATTGTCGTTATGGTTGTAGTTGCCTCCACCATCGTTAGTGACCTACCTCTAGTTTGTCCATAGCTTCCTCTATGGAAACCTTTTCCCCTTTGGTTCCTTGTAAAGTTTTAGCATTCTTCTATACTGTGGTTGTTGAGACCACATATGTTACATGGTGAATGGTTGTAGGGTCTCCCCCTACCTTGCTTACCTCCTCTACCCCTACCTCTAGCACCTGTTCCTCTTTCTGCATAATTAGCTTGAGAGGTGCTAGCTTCTTCATCTTGTTTCTTAATTTTACTTTATCCTTAGCTTTATTCTTATTTTTATAAAGGGAAGAAGATTGGTTACCTCTTGAGTTGTCGTCATTTTTGTCAATTTTTCTTCATGGGTGAAGAGTTGTCCCATCAAGGTGTTGAGATCAGGTATTTGCATATCCATGTAGAGATCCATTGCTATGGTGAAGGACTCCCACTTGTCATCAGCCTTAATTCCATTGATGATTTGCCTCACTATGTGCTCTTCCTCTATCTCTTCTCCAATGCTTGCAAGTTGGTCTGCAACATCTTTCATTTTGGTTACATGGTCAACTAGTGTTGTTTTCTATATGAATTTTATCATTTTTGACCTTGAGGAGTCTATTTTGTATTACAACTCATTTTTTCAGTGACCTTGGTTGAAAAAAAGCCAAACTGCTATATGTCTAGTCATCTTATGAGCTCATTTTTAAATGTAATCACCAAAACTATGTTGTTCCTCTTGATGAATTCAAACCTTGTGAGATACATGTTAGACCTTATGTCATGGAACCTCTCCATATGTTGTATAGAATCTTTGAAGATGAGGAATCAACATTCCTCTCCACTAACGTGGATCTACACTCTTTATAAGCTAGGGTTCTACAACATGTACTGGATTACTAGTCTTTGATGTCTTGTACAATCCAACCCAGTTCACTAGAGACCCGAATGTGATTAGAGAATATATTGGATTTAGTAGAGTTACAGCATCACATGAGCAAGGGGGGTGATAACCTTCTTGGAAACCAATCATACCTCCTAGAAGACCAATTGATCACCTATCACTTGGGTGATGATGCAGATCCTAAGCCAGTAAAAATTAAAGCTGATTTGGAGAAACCTTTTAAATGTGACCTCCTCATACTATTAACTGGATTTGTTAATGTGTTTGCATGGGATTACAAAGACATGAAGGAGCTAGATCCTTGAATTTACCAACATTGAGTTGTACTAAAATCAGAAATTTATGTAGTTAAGGAAATGATGGATCATCACTTTGCCAAAAAAGTGAAGTAATAACTTGATTTAATACTATGTGCTTGGCTCATTGTCCTTATTGAACATGCAGAATGGATCTCCCCCATAGTAATTGTACCTAAGAAAAATAAAAAACTACGAGTCTATGTGAATTACCAAAATCTTAATGCAATCACCATTCCTTATCATTTACCCTTATCGTTTTTAGATGGTATGCTAGATGAAGTAGGAAGCTGCTAAATTTATTCCTTTTTGGATGGGTATAGTGGTTATAACCAAATTTGCACTACTGAAGAAGAAATTCCTTAAACTGTATTCATTACGAATTGGGGAGTCTATGCTTGCATAGTTATGTGGTTCATAATCCGTAATGCCCCTAGCACCTTCCAATGCTATCTTTTCCCCTATTTGAATAGTTAGATTCAAGTGTTTCTCGATGATTTTTTAAGTTTGGGTATTAAACTAGATCATTTGGAGCATCTCTACCTCTATAGAACAAAACTATTCAGTAACATAACACATGTCTTGGAATTATTTATTCCATTAACAAGTTCTGACATTATCTTCTTGTTCCTAAATTTACTTTTCATGTGGATCATTCCACCTTAACGTATTTAGTATGATAGCAACATCTCGATGGTCAACTAACACATTGGGTTCTCCTATTGTAGGAATTTTATTATGATGTTATTCATTGGCCCAATTCATCACACACTATGACTGACTTTTGTTCCCATGTAGATTTGAGTGAGCTCCAGTTGGGGTGGAGTATTCGCCTCCTGCCATTTAAGTTGTTCAGCCTAGCACTTCTTTGGTTCTTTGGGATGCAACAGAATCCTATTATGATACTCTAATGACTTTACTAACTATGGGTTGCCCTTTGTATTCCCTTTCTATTCTTTCTAGGAAAAAAATTACATTGTATGGCCATCACTTCCATATTATTGTAGATCAATTGTACTACTCCGATCCTTCAGGAGATTTTCTCTATTTTTTTGCCCACTCATGAGGTTCCCTCGATCTTGGTCTTAGCACATTCAACTTCCACAAGTTTCGACTTCACGGGTGGTGATTTTTTTGTGGATTTAACGTATAATAAGATCTTCAAGAGCGGACTTTGGTGGACCTTGTCAATGTACTTGCCAACCATTCCTCGACATAATTTTCCTCTTCAACCCATCCTTCCTCTTGAACCCTTTTAGAAGTGGGGATTGGATTTCATTGGTCCCATCAGTTCTCCTAGTGTTCTTATCAATAATTGGTACATTCTAGCCTGCACAAACTATGCCACTCACTAGGTTGATGCCTCGGTTGTCAAGTCAGCCACAACTTTGATGGTTGCTAAATGTTTAGCTTGAGATATCTTCATGTGTTTTGGTCCTTCTTTGGAAATTGTATGTGATCGTGGCACACGCTTTGACAATAAATTGCTTAGGTCCTTACACAGTCTTTCCATATTACCCACAAACTTAGTAGCCCTTATTATCCGAGAGCTAATGGCAGAGCTAAAAGTAGTAACAAGGCTTTTTTTACCCTATTAAGGAAACTCATTATTGATTGTTTCAAATGCTACGGCCAGTTATTGTCCATTTTGTCATGGGTGTATTGTACTACATATAAACTCACTACTCATTATACACCTTGCAAATTGGCTTAGGGGATTGAGGAAATTGCTCCTGTGAAACTTGTAGTTCCTAGCCTATGGGTGGCTATTGAGCAGAAACTATTTCCCGAAGAATCTTGTATGCTCCAATTGATGACCTCTAGTCATTAGATAAAAAATGTTTTGAGAGTTTTATATTAATGCAAGAAGTGCACCTTCGGAGGGCTTGGATGCATGATTCGTTTCTTAGAACCCCAATATCTTAAGAAGGCCAATTAGTACTTTTTTTACGATTCAAAGGTGGACTAGGCTGTTAGAAAATTCAAAGTTTGGTGGTTTGACCCCTAGCAAATTTTGGTGAATCTTGGTGCAACAACTTTTGAGTTACAGACTCTTGTTGGATAACTTATAAAAACTCTGGTCAATGGGTCAAAGCTCTATCCTTTTTGGCCATCCTCCAGATGTGCAATATTTTTTTCACCACCCATGATTGCAAGATTTTGCATGTTAGTTTATTACGCATTGCCTCAAGTTGCGTTAAACATTCCCCTTATCCCTTAACCATAATGCATGCGTTTCTCCTTGCTATTTAAATTTCCTTTGCTTGGCATTTCCCCTTTATTGCTTGAACATCCTTGCACAATCACATTGTAATTATGCTCTCAGACCAATCCACCCTGGATACTCTTATGGCCTTTGATCTACTTTTGACTATCTTCATAGATGTGATGTTGCAATTCCTATAGCTCCGTAGGCTATCGTGATTCACCCTCCTATAGTGATGCTATTGTGGCACACCCCACTGCATATGGTATTATCCAGTCTATTACTGTTGAACATGTTTTCACGATGCTCTAGATTGTTCTCCTTAGTGGTACCGAATTGCGCATGACACCAACTAAGGTGGGGCAACAATTTTTCCTGCCCATCAATGGTAGCCCCTTGATTATGTTGATTTTGTTTCCTGAAATGGACCACTTTGAATGAATACGCTATAAGTTGTCACCCTAAATTAGAGCATTCTATCCTCCAATTCATGGTTATCGCCATGCATCTCCAACACTACCCTTACACCATAAGTCAATAGTTTTATTCCCTCATTTTCATCGCCACCCATGGTCCCAATTATTGGTCAGTTCTTTTGTTTAACCAAATTCATATGGAATGCCAATTTATTTTTCAGAAGTTAACCAAGGCCACCACCCAAAAACACCTTCCCTTTGTGCTTTCCATACTCTATCCCAGAGGGTTCCCCATTGCTGTCCTTTTTTTTTAATTCCATGTTCACTCGCCCCTTCATCCTCACCCACTAACGAAGAACATGAGTGTAAACCTCATCATTCGATGATCAAAACAACCCCATCAAGTCCAAAGTTCTTCTTCCTCTCACGTTCTTGGTATGGGATATTTTGTGGAGTCATCATGCAGGCCAAAGGAGACCATCAATCTAAAAGAGGTTGTAAATCCACTATTTTGAAGGATAGTAAGTCAAATTTCACTCGCACTCTTCATCATCCGTCAAGCCATCCATCATGTATACGGGTTCAACAATATGTGAAAGTGCATGCAATTCGATTAATTTCATAGTATCTAAAGGTACTCTATACTCGTGATGATTATATTTAATAACTAGTTCCTTTTTGGATCTGTCTTGCAAGAATTTAACTTGTTTAAGCCATGGACCACCAAATAAAAGATTGTAATTACATGTGTTGTTGGAAATATCTAAAAACTACAAAAGTCAAAGAGAAGACTGCTCCTTGTAACATAATAGGGATATCTCATAGTAATCCAATCATGTGGACAGACACGAGACTGGTCCAACATGCATACAAAAAACTAAAGAGGTTCAAAATTAAGCCAACCAAACTTCTTATAGATCTCCAAAGACACTAGATTCACATCAGATCTTCCATCAATGAGCACTCGATCAATGTGATCGTTCTTGTACCATATTGTTATGAGAGGTAGAGCATGATCTACGATCTCTACAATTTCCTACATGGTGGCCACATAAGGCCTATTCAAGAAAAATGGGAATTACGCAAGATTTTGAGATAGTTCTTTGTGTCGTAATGTTTTATATTTTGACTCATTCACACATTACAACATGTTATTATGTCTTGACTAGAGTATTTTAAATTCACACTTTAATATTAAAGATAATTGTATTATAAATGGGGTATGAGGGTTGGCCTCAAAATTAAGAAGTTAAGATAGTAAGTAATACAAATGGGACTTGAATAATTACCAAATTTCTTGAATAGGCCTTACATAGGGATCATTTGGTTCAGATGACATACCTAGATGCGGTTCAAACTATTCTAGAACCTTTGAGACCAAGGATAATGATTTCCCAAGCTAGAGTGTGAAAGGAGAGGACTTCAATAGAGACCATAAATCTTCCATTTTCCTATTTTGGGTACTCTCTAAAGACATCATTAGAACTTCAAAAGTTCTTCCACTCTATGACCTAGATGGTTGCTGCTTCTTGATAATTGGTTTTGATGAAGGAAATATCATTGGCTCTTTTACTTCCTACTTTCATGCTATCTTCATCATCCTTGCTTTTTCTTTAAAACTTGGTTCAGAGACTGCAGCAAGCGGTTGCAACATTCAATCAAAACGTGTACAATTAATCCTACCTTCATTTGAATTTAGAACCCACGTGCAGAAGTCGTGGAGCACATCAAGATTGTATATAAAGACTTCAAGTCACTTGTACATTACATGGAAGCAATATAAAACACTTGTGTCCATCATTGTCTTGCTCTTTCATTTATCTGCATCATCTTCTTCAACAAAAATAAGTTTGTAGAGGCTGCTGCTCTCTCCACAGAGCTCCAAATTCAATGCCCATGGACCCATCTGAAATTTATTTGTGTCTAGCTTATGTGTATACATAATCATAGCATTTGGTTTATTATATTTTGAGAAATCATAGTTTTTCTATCTCAGGGTCTATCCATATGCATTCCTGAAAAATAAGGGGTACCATTGTTGAGTGTCTAGTTCATTCCAAAAGCATATTTTGCTTATTTCTTGTAATCTTGTGCATTTTATACACAAAAACCTATGTGTATCACTCCTCTAAAAGGCGTTTTTCTAATTGTAATCACATTGGTCGCTATGAGCACTTGAAGTTCATTATCTCATCCAAAGATAGTAAGTTTTTCTAGCTAGTCAATGCGCAAACCTATTTGTTTTGTGTCAACTCATTCTCCTTGATGATACAAAGTACATAGTGCATTTTATTGCACTTATCGCATGCCTATAAGGTCTATTTGAGACTCCATAAGGTCAAGGGCTGGTCTTGTGCCGATTGGCTAGACCAAACCTCATCACTTTGCGGCTCAATTTTCTACCTACAAGCTTCTCCAAGTTCTTTCAGATCCCACACCCAGTCGCAGAAGAGATTCCCATAGGAGACACATGGAAGAAGTGTGGTCACTCACAGGTTCTATATGCTAGAAAAGGAAAAGGCAAGAGTAGCAAGAAAGGGAAAGGAGGAAAAGCAAGTGCAAGTAGTCCAAGGAAGAAGATTTAGACTCGGAAGGAGATAGGAAGGCATCATCTTCAAGGAAGGGCAAGAATGGCAAAGGGAAGAACAACCCTCATCAAGGTAAAAAATGTTTTATATGTGGTAAGCAGAATCATATTTCTTCAAATTTCTAGTTAAAGGATGACAAAGGCAAGAAGAAAGAGCAAGAGAATTATGCCAAAAAATCCAAGAAGGATGATGAGATGAAGACCTTCTTAGCCATGAGATATGGCTACACTAGTGATCCCAAGGACCCAAAGTGGTACATAGACTCTATATGCTCGAATCGCATGTCGTATATGGATGAATCCCTTATTTCTTAGCAAGTCCCAAGATCAACAGGTTGTGTGGAGAGAGGAGATAACATTGAGTATCCCATTACACATGTGGGAGATGTGAAGCGAGGTGAAGGTAAATCTATCAAGACTCTTAAAGATGTGCTCCATGTTCCATCTATTTCCAAGAACCTTATCTCCTTAACCATCTGCTAGATAAGCAAGCAAGGAAGACATTTCCAAAGAGTGAGTACAGATCCTCTAAGCTCTTGGAGCTTGTACACTTAGATGTATGGGGCCCTAGCAGAGAGGCTTCATTGGGTGAAACAAGGTACTTTGTCACTTTCATTGATGACCACTCAAGAAAGGTATGGCCATATGGTATCAAGGAAAAATTAGAGGTGTTTTTATGATTTCAAAAGTCTAGGTGTCTTATTGAGAATGAATGTGATGCACACATCAAAACATTGAGGTCAAATCGAGGGGGAGAATATTTCTCCAATGAATTCACAAAGTACTTGTAGGAAAATGTCTTGAAAAGGCAATTTACATGTAGGTACACCCCTCAACAAAATGGTATTGTAGAGAGGAAGAATAGGCAGTTGGTTGAGATAGCTAGATGTCTCATATATGAAGGTATGTACCATTCTCTTCTTGGTTTGAGGCTATGAATATAGCTTGGCTTCCACAGGTGCTGTGTGCAACTAGACTCCACATGGATTCTATAATTGCAAGAAACCAACCATGGCTCACCTCAAGGTATTTGGATGTGTATGCTTTGTTCATGTTCCTAGTGAAGTGTGAACAAAATTAGAGCCCAAAAGTGAGAAATTTGTTTTCACTGGATACTCAAATGTGAAAAAAGGATAAGGTTCTACAACCCTCTCTCAAAGAAGCTATATGTTTCAAGCGATGTTGTGTTTGATGAGTCAAGGTCATGGTATGGAGACAAGGTCAAGGCAAAGTTGGATGAGGAGAATCAACAAGAGTATGTAGACCTTGATGTGTAGATTCAACCTTAAGAGTAAAATCACAATCAGTGGACTAGAGGCTTCTACATCTAATGATCACTCTTACACTTATGATTATAAAAGATCATCCCCTACTTAGAAGTATAGAAGGATACAAGAGACAGACTATGACACTAGGGAAGATCTAGCGGAGTCCGAAGAGGACGCGCTTGAGGAGGTCATTAATCCTACTGTAAAGTTCAATATACTCAAGAAGAAATATCCTAAATGTTAAGAGAGGAGGTCTACAAGGAAGAAGGCACCCCCATCAAGATATACATATGGTTCTTTCATCGCAAAGCATTATGCATACATGATGAATGTCATTGTAGATCAAGAACTAGATTCTTATGAGGAGGCAAAGAACAAACTAGAGTGGAGGGAGGCTATGTATGAAGAGTTCAAAGCTCTTAAGGAGAAAAACACTTGGGAACTTGTACCCAAAAAGGAAGGCATGAAGATATTCCAAAATAGATGGGTGTACACGACCAGTAGGAATGCAAATGGTAGCTTGGCAAGGTACAAGACTAAACTAGTAGCCAAAGGCTTCACACAAATCCAAGGGGTGGATTATGAGGAGACCTTTAGCCCTGTGGAAAATGTTCCTAACATTAGATCTCTCATATCCCTATGTGCAACAAGGAGGTGTCCTATCTACCAGATGGACATAAAGAATTCTTTCTTGAATGGTGAGTTACAAGAAGAGGTGTTCATGTAACAACCACAAGGGTATATAGATCCATGGCATCCTACCTATGTTTGCAGGTTAAAGAAGGCTTTGTATGGCCTTATGCAAGCCCCAAGGGCTTGGAATGAGAGGCTAGTGGACTTCTTGAAGAGATGTGGTTTCTCTCCAAGTGATGCAGATCCATTCTTGTATGTGAAGAAGATAAATCACAAGATATGTTTGATATGCATATATGTAGATGATCTTCTTGTGACAGTGAAGATGATGTAGAGATAAGGACATCGAAGAAAAGCTTGGAAGAAAAGCTTGGAAGAAAATCTTGGAAGAAAAGCTTGGAAGAAAATCTTGGAAGAAAAGCTTAAAAGAAAAGCTTGGAAAAGCTTAAGTACTTTCTTGGCATTGAGGTGATAGATCAGAAAGAAGGTATTTATCTTTCTCAAAAGAAGTATCTTCTAGATGTATTGTTTAGGTTTGGCATGATAGATTGCAAACCAATAGCTCAACCTATGGATTCAAATATCAAGATAAACAAGGAAGATGGTAGGAAGGTAGAAGACCTTACACTATGTTGGAGCATTTCAGGAGCACTAATCTATGCTACACTCACAAGGCCTGACTTGTGCTACATAGTTGGAGTTACAACTTAGTTCATGCATATCACCATAGATACACATTTTAATCATGCAAAGAGAGTGTTAAGTTAAGTGAAGAGTACAGTTAATTATGGGTTGCTATACAGGTATGATGAAGAACCTCAAGTAAGATCATGGAGTAATGCAGATTGAGCAGGGAGTGTTGAGGATAGAAGGTCAACTTCTGGCTATGTTTTCATGCTAGGTACAAAAGCAGTTTCACAGATGAGAGAAAATCAGCCCAAAGTTGCATTGAGTTCAAGAGAGGTTAAATGTAGGGCTTTATCCCTCACTACATGTGAAGCAATGTGGCTTACAAAGCTCTTCAAAGATTTTGGTATACAACTTGGACCAATTCCAATGTATGGAGATAACATGTCAAGCATGCATCTTGCTAACAATCCCATATATCATGCAAGGAGCAAGCACATTGAGGTGCATTATCATTATGTAAGGGAAAAGGTTTCAAGTGGGGACATTAATGTTCATTTTGTAGGTAAAAAGGAGCCAGTTGCAGATATCCTCACCAAAAGATTGGATATGACCAAGTTCACAAAGTTTTCAAAGTCTATGATCTTTCACGATATAGAGACTACCACCTTAAGCTTGTAGGGGAGTGTTGAAAATGTCAACTATGCAAGCTTTACGTGGACAAAGGGGTCAAAATACCTTAATCTGGACAAACACCATGAGTTAGATCATTTAGGGTCATCTCAAGGTTGGTAAAGGTCAAGCAAAGCAGCCTTAAGGTGGTGGAAGTTGGGAAAGGCATCCAAAGGCTATAAAAGGAGGTGAAGAGTCATCAAATGCATGGATGTCTTGTAGGTAATTGAATACTAGGAGACATATAGTGAAGAAGGCTCACGGCAAGATTCATCGAAGGCTCAAGGAGCTGAAACATAGGAGCCCAAGCTAGAAAAAATGTAGAGGAGGGCATTACATGCACAGAGGAGTAGTAAGAAGGAGCTATCAAGCCCATACCCCCTCTAGTCTCTTGTAGCTATATATATAGTCTACCTATAAGATTTGTAACTCCTTGTGTACATATCCAATTCAAGAGATTTAAAGTGCATTCTATAGCTTGTACATGTGTCCTAAGTTTTGTATGCTTCTTGAAATCAGTTCTATGTGTAAAGAAATTGTTGTATCTCTATAACTTGATTTCTGCATATCTTGCATCTCTGCATAGTCTATTGTGTACAGAGTTGTTGATTGACCTAAATAGATCCATTCAAGGTGTTCCATAGCTTGTTGGAAGTTTTATAAAACAAGACTGAGTGTGGTGAAAAGTCTAGGTGATTTGGATATAGTGATCTCTAGAGTGCAGGAAATTGTGATAGGGGACATCCTTTGTTTAAGGGAAGTTACTTTGGTAATGCCAAAATTCTCCACATTTATAAATAAGTAATGGGTGTTCTAGGCTTGTCCCTATTTCTTTGATTAGTACTACATTTGTTACTACCAGAGTTACAACTATTACCTTGATTAGTTTTCAAGGGTAATTATCCATTTAGTTGTCCCAATAGACTTGATCTTGTGACACTCTAGAATAGCAAACATAAGCTTCATGATGAGGATTCCTACACAATTGAGAAATAAAATTCATGTGACATTCACTTATCGAATATCGTTGTTTCTCATATGTGGTGCACTAAAGCTTGCCCCTCAAGCTTCATGAGTGGAACTCTTGAAGCCCTTCTTGGAGTTGAGCAACTTCCTCTTCTTGGGTTTGACCCCTTTTTTTGGAATTTCAAAGGCACTATGCATCTAGATAGATGAGCTACTCCACTTTCGTCTTCTTTGTGAGCCTTTTGAGCTTGCAATCTCTCTAAATCCTTCAAAACGTGCATTGCTACGTCTTCAAGTTCCATAGAAAATGGAATTGATAAGGCATCAATATCACATTGGTATCTTATTTTGCTAATAATGTGGCACTAGTGCAAAATACATCAATAGTGTTTTGGGGGAGAACCAGCACCTTTAGCTTGCATTGTGTACACATAGGGAGGTGTTCTACTAGCCATTCTCTTAAAGAAACATCTAATAGTCGGTCTTGAACTTTGCCATGAGTGCTACCTTGTCCCTCATTACAAATTCTTCCACACTCAACCTAAGTTGTCTAACTCCTCTATTATATTTTAGGTGGCATTTCCTTGTAGAATGGTTTTCAAAAAAAATATTCCCAAACAGCTTGTCAAACAACCCTTGTAAAGCATCTAGGAAGAGCATAAGGAAGGAATCTTCCAACCTAGTGAACCCTCTAGTTTTCAGAGATCTGGAAACCTTTTTACATGTTTATGAGGATGTGGATCTTGGATTGTATAGTCTCTAAATCAACTTGTGCAAGCATGTTAAGAACAATGCGTGATGAAGAAAAAAGGGCACTCCTATCCTTTAGCGCAGTGATCCTTATTTGTGTTTTGTAGAAAGTGTATGCTTTGCCTAATGCTTAAGACTAACACATTTTCATGATGTATCCATCTTTCTCTATGAGGTGATGTTTGAGAGAGAGAAAAAAGGAGCACCTTCTCAAGAAAATATGTTGCTGATTGTGGCTAGAATGTCATTGGATGGAGTCTTTTTCTTAATTTTGTCAACTTGGAGACGTTGTTGTACGGGTTATTCTAGAAGGCAAGTATCCCAATCTCAGTGGATGTGCCAAGTTTGTGGCACATTACTTTAGGGATGAGCGTTTGAGTATTTGCTAGAAGAATGGAGAAGATACAAATTACACAAATTGCATCCATGCAAAGTGTCTTCTTGTTTTGAGCTACCAAAATGATTACAACATGAAGAGAGCAAGGAATTAGAATACGAATCAACTTTTTGAAGCTTATCATTTTTGGATAAGGAAGTGTGACGAAGTACATATAATTACAAGCATTTGGAATGAAGTCTAATGGAGTACTACACTAAGCACAACACTTGTAGGTACAATGGCCTTTTCAGCATCTTCTACTTCTTGGGTCACCAATCTTGACTATGTGCATTCTTGCACTGAAGCCTCTTTTCAAATGTATATGCAATAACTACATCTATGTTGGAGAATTCCTCTCCTATTTGCAATGGAAAGTGTAGAAGACCTTCTTAGGATCAAGACTTTTGTCAAAAGCTGAACCTTCAAATGAAAACTGGTACCAACTAAAAAATACAATGAACTTGAAACTTTGCTCACTCAAATTAGACATTATAGCTTTCAAATGAGCTATCAAACACTCAATTTGGAGTAGTTTTGGGTTGGCAATGCTTTGCCTCAAAACAAGCTACCTATCCACTTAGTTAAGCTGAAAATTGGACTTCACTAAAACCTGCATAACTCATAGAGCATAAAGAATTTGATAAAACTATTCTAGAAGAGGAAGTAATCAAGATAATCTTTCCAAGGAATGTTTAAACTCTAAAATTGGATACATATATTGAGCGATATGACTCTCACAAGTAGACTACCTAGAAATTGGTATGCGGTTGGACATACTCTATGAGAGTGAAAAGAATGAAATGATTCAAAACAAATGAACTAGCTACAAGGGGATTTTCAAGCCTTCTTCCTCTATTCTTCAGTGTCCTCCCTCGCTTCTTTTGTAGCCAAATGACCATGAGCTCTCATGATGAGTTGGAGAGGTCTTCTCCATAACTTCTCCACTACTTTGGACAGCCACTCCTCTTAGAGTTCAGTTTTTGGATTTCATTCTCTTTTGATTGATTCTCTTTTGGCCTCCACTACTTGTTGAAGTAAATGCTTTGATTTTTTATTTTTGTATATTCCTTGTATTTGAAGAAAATCCTTTTTGCAAAAATATATACGACCTTACTTCTTTATTTTTAACACCCCCCTCAAGCTCACATGTGAGCTTGCACCTTCAGCCATATCCTACAAGTTGATTTCATCCTTGAACCTCTTTAGCTTCGAAGCATCTAAGGACTTTGTAAACATGTCTACAACCTGCACATGAAGATCAAGCAAGAGATTCTTAATCCACATAGCTTCACAAGTTGCAAAGGCTAATCCTCTATATTCAGCTTCTGTAGATGATAGTGCAATAGTAGGTTGCTTCTTTGAGGTCCATGTGATAGGTTTGCTACTTATCATGAACACATAGCCTAAAGTGGATCTTCTGTCTTCCTTTGAACCAGCCTAATCAGCATCACTACAGCCCTTTACTTGCAATTATTCATCATATCTATAAAACAAGGCAATATTGACTGTGTGCTTCACATATCTTAACACTCGTTTGGTTGAATTTAAATGTTCACTTGTTGGAGTTTGCATAAATTGAGAAAGAACTCCAACAATATAACACAAATCTGGTCTTATGATCGTAGCATAGATCAATGAGCCTATAATACTCCTGTATGTAGTTACATCATGTAACATCTCTCCATCATTTGAGCATAGCTTCACATTTGTGTCCATAGGTTGAGTGAGTGGTTTGCATTCACTCATTCCAAATCTGAAAAGAACATCCAACAGGTACTTTCTTTGCATCAAGTAGATGCCATCTTTCCCATAGACTACCTCAATGCCTAAAAAGTATTCTAGCTCACCAAGGTCTGAAATTTTAAACTCCTTACGGAGTTTTCATTTTATCTCTTGTATTCCTGCAACATTACTTCTTGTCATGATGGAGATCATCAACATATATGCAAATGTATTCCTGATTGCCTTCTTCTTTCTTAATGTAGAGAGAGGAATCTGCACTACTTGGACTATAACCACACTTTGTGAGGTACTCAACCAATCTCTGGTTCTAAGCACGTGGTGCTTGCTTCGGCCCATACAAAGCTTTCTTCAATCTACAAACAAAATCAGGATGCTTTTTATCTTCAACTCCAATTGGTTGACTCATGTATACCTCTTCTTGAAGTCCACCATTGAGAAAAGCATTTTTTATGTCAAGTTGGTACAATGGCCATCTCCTTGTTGCACTCACTGCAATCAAGCTTCTAATTGTTCCCATCTTTGCAACCGGGTTGAAAGTCTCTTCATAGTCGATGCCGTGAGTTGGCTTGAATCTTTTGCTACTAGTCTAGCTTTATGTCTAGCTAGAGAACCATCCACATTTCTCTTTATTTTAAACACCCATTTATTTGGAACAATATTCATACCTTCAACCTTTGGAACTAGCTCCCATGTGTGATTGTCCTTGAGAGCTTTTAGCTCTTCTTCTATAGCTTCTTGCCATATTTTTTGTGTACATGCTTCTTCATATGCATCCGGTTCTTTTTCTTTGACCACCTGTGTCATATATGCAAAATGCTTTGCAATAAAAGTATCATAGCTTAGCCTTTGAATTGGATACCTTGCTCTTGAAGACCTCCTTTCATTTCCTTTTGAATATTGCTTCTTCAACCGGTTAAAATTTACCTTTGGTGTAATCACTTCTTCATACTCTTCTTCACTTGCATTTGAATCACTATTTTGGCCAACACTTTCAGCTTCAAATCTTTCATAACCTGATGTTAGTGATGAAGAAATGTCTCCTTAGTCTCCCCTTCCATGTTGAGCTTTCTCCAAGTGATGTAGAAGCTTGTGGACCTGACATTTGAGTGCTTGTTTGCTGAAATTCTTCTTGGACAACACCTCCATCATCTTCGCAATCTTCTTCAAGAATCTTCTCTTTCCCTTTTTCTCCAAACCATGGTCTTAGCTCATCAAATACCACATCTCGTGAGACTCGTAGCTCCTTTGTCCAATGAAAATACATTTTTCTGACTTTGCCTCCATCTTTGTCCTTAGTTCTTGAGGTATATGAACATAACACACACATCCAAAAACTTTGAGATGTGTAAGGTTAGGTTTCTTACCCGAATAAACCTCCTCGGGAGTTAGATTATGCACTCCAACCGTTTTGCACTTGTTCATCAAATAAACAGTCGTACTAGTTGCTTCAGCCCAATAGTTTAGTGGCATCTTCATCTCGTTGAGCATGCATCTTGCAACTTCTGTGATATGTCGATTTTTCCTTTCAGCTATTCCATTTTGTTGAGGCATGTAGCTACATGTAAATTGTCTCTTGGTGCCATTTTCATAAAGAAAATCTGAAAATTCTTTGGAGAAATATTCTCCTCCTCCATCGGACCTCAAGGTCTTTATGAAGCGTCCTGTTTCCTTTCCTACCTTTGCTTTAAATCTCTTGAACATGGAGAACACATCTGATTTTTGTTTTATGCAAAACATCCATAATTTTCTTGAATGATCATCGATAAGAGTGACAAAATATCTATTACCAGCCATCGATGGTTGTTGTGATGGTCCCCATACATCCGTGTGTATCAAGTTGAGGACATTCCTTGCCACATAGTTGCTCTTCTTGAATGGTTGTCGAGTTTGCTTTCCTAATTGGCATGCTTCACAAAACTCATGTAGTCCAACATCATGGAATCTTGGAAGACCTCTTACCACTTCATGGTTGCTCATGTCCTTGAGCTTGGGAATGTTGATATGTCCAAACCTTTTTGTGCCACAAATCAATTTCAGCAATCCTCTTGTTTCCAAACTGAATATACATCACCTTTCCATGTGGTTGTTGAATGTCCAAAGTGAACATCCTAACTTCTTTCCTTCCTTGAGCAATGACTTTGAATCCTTCTTTTGGATTCTTTATAAAGCAACCTTCTTCATTGAAGATAACATGCTATCCTTTCTCTACCGTTTGTCCTACTGAAATCAAATTCTTTGCAATAGTAGGAACATGAAGAACATCATCCAATACCTTCTTATCTCCAAGCTTGATATCTCCAACATGCTCAATTGCATGTTGAGTTTCATCACCGGTCTCCACACATCCTTTTCCACTTGGAGCTTGTAGCTTTGTGAATAAATCTCCTTGGCATGTCATATGGTTGCTACAACCTGAATCTATGAACCATTTTTTATCATCACTTCTCGAGTTGTTGTACTCGTGCTTCATGGCAAGCATGGTTTGCTTGTCTCCTTCACTTGATGTACTCGCATAGTTATTTTGGCTCCTTTGGTTGCCTCCATTCAGCCTTCCATTCTTTTGCCAACAATCATTTGCATAATGGCCTAGTTTACCAAAATGATAACATGTTATACCTTTATGAGGATTGTATGAACCTCGACCTCTTCCTCTATTTCTTCCTTGACCTCTTCCATGTGTGTTGTCGTTTGAGTTGTTGTTGTTGTCCTTCGAGTTGTGTTGGCTGGAATTTGTGTTTTTGTAGCTTCTTCCTCTTCCTCTCGAGCCTCCTCTTGAGTTCCTTCCTCTACCTCATCCTGCATATAACATTTGACTATGGCTGTCCTTACCTTTGTTGCCTTCTCCTTGTTGAGCAACCTCTTTAGCCACAAGATTTGATATAATCTTGTCGAATGTTGGTAGAGGGTGTCTATAAAGAATGTTTGTGATGAGGGGCTTCCACTTTTCTTCACTCCTCAAGCCATTGAGGGCTCTTTGCATAATGTCTTCCTCTTCTATTTTGCATCCAACTGATGCTAGCTGATCTCGAAGCTCCTTGATCCTCAATGTATACTCACTAATGCTTTGGTTGAAGCTTTTCTTCATGTTGTTGAGCTTGTTCTTGAGTTTCATCCTCCGAGACCTTGTTGAGGTAGCATATACCTTCTCCAATGCTTCCCAAACCTTCTTGGCTGTTTCTAAGCTTTGCACATGACCAATCATAGTGTTAGAAATAACTTGTGAGATGAGGAACATCACCCTTCCATTCCTCTCTTCCCAATCAACAAATTGTCTCCTTTGTGTCGGAGTAATGTTGGGATCTTGAAGGTCCACCAGTTGTGGATTGTCTCCACTAACTAGACTCCATAAACCTTTACCTTTAAGGTAATTTTCCACTCTATACCTCCAAGAGTGAAAGTTATCTTTATCTAACTTCTCAACTTGTTGTCCTAAATCAGGCATTGAAAACTTCCAAGGTTGAAGTTTACCTCAAATATGTTGTGGCACTCTTTTTTGACTTTACAAAATCTCCCCCTTGATTTGTAGCTTCTCCTTTGCTTTACTTTAGTTCCAATGTTTTGCCTCTTCAAACTCCAATGCTCTGATACCAATTGTTGGAGAATTCCTCTCCTATTTGCAGTAGAAAGTGTAGAAGACCTTCTTAGGATCAAGACTTTTGCCAACAGCTGAACATTCAAATGAAAACTGGTACCAACTGAAAAATGCAATGAACTTAAAACTTTGGTCACTCAATCTAGACACATATAGATTTAAAATGATCTATCAAACACTCAGTTTGGATCCTCAGAACATGCTATCTGTCCACTCAGTTAAGCTGAAAGCTGGACTTCACTAAAACCTACATTACTCACAGATCATAAAAAAATTGATAGAACTGTTCTATGTAGTGGAAGTACTTGAGGTAAGCTTTCGAAGGAATGTTTAAACTCTGAAATTGAGTACATATATTGAGAGATATGACTCTCACAAGTAGACTACCTAGAAATTGGTATGCGACTGAACATACTCTATGAGAGTTAATAGAACGAAATGACTCAAACCAAATGAACTAACTACAAGGGGAGTTCCATGCCTTTTTCCTCTATTCTTCAGTTTCCTCCCTTGCTTCTTTTGTAGCCAAATGACCATGAGCTCTCATGATGAGTTTGAGAGGTCTTCTCCATAACTTCTCCACTACTTTGGACAGCCACTCCTCTTACAGTTCAGTTTTTGGATTTGATTCTCTTTTGGCCTCCACTACTTGCTGAAGTAAATGCTTCCATTTTTCATTTTTGTATTTTCCTCGTATTTAAAGAAAATACTTTTTGCAAACATATATACGACCTTACTTATTTATTTTTAACAATCTACACCTTCATCATGAGGCTTTCATGTGTCTTTAGAGGATGCATTTAGTGAGTTTTCTTCTATAGTTGTAGCTTAGTAGAATAACAGAACAAAATGTCTTTCCATTCCCTTTTGTTTGCTTGCTTCTCTATCTTCAACTTAAGCTCCTCTTTTCCCAAGTGCTTTGTCTTCTTTCAATGTTCCTTGCTATGTACACACATTTTTTTATTCTATGATATGTCTATATTTAGTAATCCATGTGCGTTGTGATCACCACCCACTTGATATATTCCATCTTGAGGTTTACCATCCAGTGCCAAATAATTTGTAGTTCTTAATGAATTTCTTACCCAAAGTAAATCGAAATAGAAAGCTCATCCGTGTATGCTCCCTCCCTATCCTATAGTGATGCTCTTCTTTTTCTTCTAGTTACCTTAATATATGTAATCAAAATACAAAATTTTAGTGGAGGGCCTTTACATAGACCTTTTGACTATGAACAAGGATCTTAATCATATAAAATGTGAACGAATGAAGTTTTGTAAGGGAGGGTCCTTGCAAAATCTTAAAGGCTTCAACATAATTGAATGGATCACACATTTGTGGGTAACTACAAGGAAACCATTCTGAACTACTTGTGCTCCTTCTGTGAACCGTGTATGCGATTCCAACATGTGTACTATATATAGACCAAAGTTTGCAATTTTTTAGACCCAATAAATAGCAACCATTGGAAGTCTCTCCAACTTGAAGAGTATAGGCAGAGATAAAGATGATGTCACACATCCCAAACTAAGAATCCTTGCAGAATGTTTGACCATGAAGGTAACCCCAGATCTAAATCACAAAGAGGCACCCCATGGCAACCTTTGAACATTTTCATGCCCAACACAATACTAGCCTCCTAGTTTTTGGAATTAAATATCACAATAAGAGGTCATGCAACCTTTGTCGTTCTCATCTATTCGAGATGAACTTAAATATATTTTGTACGTGGGTAGAAGAATTCATTTGTACAAAGGTGGTTGGTTAAAAAAAAAAAGGATGGAACATAGGAGAACAAACTTTTCTCATGTTGCGTGCTATAATCGCTAGATCTAGAGTTGCTTCGCCTCATATATGTAGCCACCTCTAGATTTGTATATATTGATATATCATCGTAGTTCTTCATTAGTACCTAATCTTTGAATGGTATATTCATTAGATCTAGTCTTGTGGGGTGAATATATAGCACTCATAGTGTTAGATTTATTTAGACCTCCATGGTCTACCATTGGTCTACTCGCATTTGATCGAGGACCCTAGTCGAGTCCATGACCAGAGCTTGGGGGAGCCAAGGCTCTAGCACGAATCTTCGAGGTTATTCCATCTCCTGAGACTGACCATATGATGAGTGTTTGAACCTTAGAGAAGATTCTAGATGTGCCAAGGGCAAGGGCTATTTAAAGTTGGGAGGAGAGTGGCAGTTAGCTAATTGGGATCTTTCACATAGATCTCTACACATAGAAATATTGTAGAAATAATACATTCATCTCGACATATGAGTTATCGTTATATCAGCCTAGGATACTTGTCGATGATATACTTTGTAGTTAGAGTCTAGACCTGGAATAATACTGTAACAAATAATTAAAGGAATGCTT